>PVJD01003032.1:0-177128 GCA_004026545.1 Mormoops blainvillei | reverse complement strand
AATACATGCCATCTACCAGATATAAAGACATAGACTAAAAATAAAATAAAAACTATATAAACACCCAAACAGTAAATATAAGAGAGATAATGTGGCTATAGAAATATCAAACAAGATAGGTTTCAAGAAAGAGGTATAATGTACAAAGATCAAAGATATCTTTAAAAATGGGACAATTCATCAGAAATACATAACAATTCTAAAAATGATTTGATTATTAACAAGATTTCAAAATACATAAAACAAAATCTGAGCAAACTAAAGGAGAAATATACAAATCCAAATAAATAATAATAGATATATAAAAACTTCTCTTATTAACTTATAAAAAAATCAATAAAGCTCTAGAAGAGTTGAACAACACTATTAACTACATAAAAGACATTTATAGAAAATCAGATCCATTCATAGTAAAATAATCATTCTTTCAAGCAAACTTAAAAATTTCATCAGATGAATTATTCTGTGCAATAAAATACCACAATAAATTTCAAAAGGTAAAAATATTCACTAGGATGTACATTTACCAAAATCAAATTAAATAAGCAATCAATAACAATAAATATCTGATGGATCAAATATTGAAAATTAAATAACACACTTATAAAAACTGGATCACAGAAGTCAAAAGAAAAATTAAGAAATATTTGGAACTGAATAATAATGAAAATCAGCAACAAAAATCCTGGGATGCAGCTAAAGCAGGGGAAAATGTAGTTTAAATACTTATAGTAAAAGGGATTGATTTAAAAATCAATGATCTAAGTTTCCATCTTAAGAGGCTAGTCATAAATAAATAATTATGAAGAAAAATAATAGAAATTGAAGCTGAAGTCAATGAAATATAAAACTAATAATTTAAAATAATTAACTATAGGAAGAAAATGTCCCCCTAAAGATGTCTATGTCTGAATTCCTGAACCTATGGCTATGTTACACCTATATAGCAAAAGGCACTTTGCAGATGTGATTAAAGTTACAGATATTAAAATAAGAAGATTATCCTGGGTTATCCAGGTGGACCCAACTAGTCACATGAGTCCTTAAAAGCAGAGACAGCATTCTCTGACTGGATTCAGAGATGTGACAAAGGGAAAGTCAGAGAACTCTACATGTCATTGCTGATTTAAAATAAAGACAGCAATTGCAAGGAATGCAGATGCCTTAGAAGCTGAGGGAGACTCCAGCAACAGCGAACATGGAAACACAGGACCTCAGCTGTATAACCACAAGTACCTAATTCTGCCAATAATCTGAATGAGTTTGAGAGTGGATTTTTTCCCAGGGCCACCGGAAAGGAGCATGGTCCCAGTTTTTGTCCTTGTGAGACCAAGCTAAGAACCTTCTGAGCCATGCTGTGCTCAAATTCTGATATATGGTAACTGTGAGAAAATAAATGGTTATGGCTTAAGATAATCTGTTTGTGATAATTTGTTAAGGCAACAATAGAAAACTAATACAATTAAAAAATACAAAGACCCATCGACAAAGCCAAATGGGGAAAGGATTGAAGGTGGGAGGTGGGGGTCGGTGGGGCTGAGGAAGTGGTGGCAGGAAAATGTGGACAAAATCAAACCAAAAGCAAAGTGGTCCGGGGGAGGTTGGGAGTAGCGTGGGAAATTAAGAAGCTGAAGAACTGATGTGTGCAGCCCATGGACATGGACTAAGAGGTGTGGGGATGATGAAATGGGGTGCAGGGCAGAGGGGATATAGGGAGGAAAAATGGGACAATTGTAATAGCATACTCAAAACATACCAAAAAAGAATTAAAAGAAAATACAAGAGTTGTTTTTTCGAATAGATTTATACAATTGGCAACACTTAATAAGGTGTTGTCAGTTTATTTATAATATCCCTATGAATAAATAATATATGTAATGTTTAATATGTAAATATATAATAAATAATATATGTATATCATATCCCTATACTCACCAGATAAATTTAATTCATACTTAAAAATATTCCAATAAGGAAACTCTAAGCTGAGCTCATTTCACTGGTTAAGTATAGTGAATATTTGAGAAGGAGATCGTAACAATCTTATTTGAACTATTTCAAAAAATGAAGAAGGGAGTAATATTTTCTAACTCATTTTAGGAGACAAGCATCAACATAAAACCAAAGGACAAGAGAAGTAAATTCAAGAAAAATGAATTATTTTGTACATGGTTTTTAAAAATATTAAGAAGTTTTTAGCAAAATATTCACAAAATTCTATGTCTCTATAGAACAATAATGTACACAATGACCAGGTGGGATTTCTTGAAGAAAAAGATGGTTTAACATTAAAAATTCAATGAGTAATTTACCATATTACAACACTTTAAAGAAAAGCCAAGTTATCTTCATAGGTGTAGGAAAAGCATTTGGAAAAAAAATCAATATCCATTTATAATAAAACTCACAAGCAATTCTAGATAAAGGAGAATTTTCTAAAACTGATGAAGAGCATCAATGAATAACCTAGATCTAATATCATACTTATTTAGTTCATAATTGAATGTTCTTTCTTAAGATTAAGAAAAAACTAGGAAACCTACTCTCACTACTTCTGTTTAACCTTCTACTAAAACTGAAGCCTGTTTTCTGTCAGAAACAGCATTATTTAAAAAAATCTAAATAATCAAAGAAAAAAGTATCATCACTAATAAATGAATTTAATAAGGTTATATAGTATGAAAGATCAATATACAAAATACAATATATGTTAACCTCAAAGTTATAAATGAAATTAAGCAAACATTATCATTTACAATAGAATTAGAAACAAACTGCTAGAAATAAATTTAACAAAGAACAATAAAATCTCTACACCAAACAATACAAAACTTTGCTGAAACAAATTTAAAGAATCCTAACATATCATAGATCAAAGGAATCAATATTAAGATGTCATTTCTACAGACATCACAGATATACAAAGGATCATACGAAAAGGCTATATGCCACCAAATTCAATAAACTGAAAGAAATGAATAAGTTCCTAGAAATATATAACCTTTCTAGATTGAATCATGAAATTAGAAAATCTAAATAGACTGATCAACAGTAAGAAAATTGAAACGACTATCAAAAACTTCCTCCAAAACAAAAGTGCCGGACCAGATGGCTTCACTAGTAAATCCCACCAAATATTTAAAGAAGAATTGATACCTATCCTTCTCAAACTCTACCCAAAAATTGAAGAAGAAGCAGTACTTCCTAAGATATTTTATAAAGCCAACATAACTCTGACATCAAAACCTGGCAAAGATAACACACACACACACATACACACACACACACACATACACACACACACAAACTACAGACCTGTATCTATGATGAATACAGATGCAAAAATCCTAAACAAAACACTACTAATTGAATACAACCATGCATTAACAAAATAATAAATCACAATTAAGTGGGATTCTTTCATCACTAAGATGGTTCAATAGAGGTAAATTGATCAATATAATATAGCACATTAACAAAGCAAAGGATAAAAAGTCATATGATCTTTTCAGTACATGCAGAAAAAGTAGTTGATAACATAAATATCCATTTATTATTAAAACACTCAATAAAATGAGTATATAAGGAAAATATCTCTACATAATAAAGGCCATAGATGACAAGCCCTCAGCTAATATCATACTCAATGGTGAAAAATTTAAAGCTTTTCCTCTAAAATCAGAAATGAAACACGATGTCCACTTTCACCACTCTTATTCAACATAGTACTGGAAATCCCAGCCAGGACTATCAAGCAAAAGAAAGGAATAAAATCCAAATTGGGAATGAAGAAGTAAAAGTGTCACTTTTTGAAGATGACATGACTGTTTATATACAAAACCCTAGCCCTGGCTGCTGTGGCTCAGTGGATTGAGCACCCGTCTGCAAACCAAAGGGTCTGATTCCCAGTCAGGGCGCATGCCTGGGTTGCGGGGCCAGGTCCCCAGTAGGGAGCACATGAGAAGCAACCACACACTGATGCTTCTTTCCCTTTCTTTCTCCCTCCTTTCCCCTCTCTAAAAATGAAAGAAAAAATATTTAATAAATAAATAAATAAATAAATTCTTAAAAAAGAAAACTAAAGATTCCACCAAAATACTGTTAGAAACAATAAATAAATACAGTAAAGTTGCAGGATATGAAAATCAGTGTACAAAAATGCAACTGCATTCTTATAAACTAACAATGAAATTACAGAAATAAAAATGAAAAACCAATTTCTTTTGCAATTGCAACAAAAAGAATCAAATATCTAGGAATAAACTTAACAAAGGACTTAAAGGACCTTTAACAAAGCATCATTGAAAGAAATGGAAAAAGGCACAATGAAATAGATATTTCATGTTCATGAATTAGAGGAATCAAAATAGTTAAAATGTTCATAATACTCCAAAAAATATACAGATTTAATGCAATCGCCATGAAAATTCCAATGCCATTTTTTAAAAGAAATAGAACAAAGAAATCATCAGATTTGTATAAAGCCACAAAAGACCCCAAACAGCTAAAGCAATCCTCAGGGAAAAAAATAAAGACAAAGCTGGAGGTATCACAGTTCCTGACTTCAAATTTTACTACAGAGCAATGATAATCAAAGCAGCATGGTATTGGCAGAAAAACAAACGCACAGACCAATGGCACAGAACTGAGAGCCCAGAAATAAAACCACATGTGTATGGGGATAATTTTTTGACAAGGAGGCCAAAAACACATAATGGAGAAAAGAAAGCCTTTCAATAAATGGTGCTGGGAAAATGGGAACGCCAAATGTAAAAGAATAAAACTAGATTACAGCTTGTTTCCATGTACAAAAATTAATTAAAAATGGGACAAAGGCCAAGTATAAGACCTGAAACAGTAAATTACATAGAAGAAGGCACAGGTACTAAACTCATGGACTTTGGTCTTAGAGAAGATTTAATGAATTTGACCCCAAAGGAAATGGAAGTAAAGGCAAAAATAAATGAGTGGGACTGCATCAAACTAAAATGCTTCTGCACAGCAAAAGAAGCCCTTCCTTCTCCCCCAACGGGCAACCAACTGAATGGGAGAAGATACTTGCAAACAACAGCTTCAGCAAAGGATTAATATAAAAAATACATGAAGAACTCATACAACTCAACACCAAACAAACAATACAATTAAAAAGCGGGCAGAGGACCTGAACAGACACTTCTCCCAAGAAGACGTACAAATGGTCAACAGATGTATGAAAAGGTGCTTAACTTCATTAACTTTTAAGGAAATCAAAACTACAGTGACATACCACCTCACATCCCTTTTAAAAAGTTATTATCAATAGGACAAGTAATAACAAACGTTGGAAAGGTTGTGGAGAAAAAGGAATTCTGATTCAGTGCTGGTGGGGATATAAACTGATACAACCACTATGGAGAACAGTATGGTGGTTCTTCAAAAAATTAAGAATAGAGCTATCGTATCACCCAGGAACCCCTCTTCTTGGTATCTGTCTGAAAAACTTGAAGACATTTATTCATAAAGATATATGCACTGCTGTGTTTATGTCAGCACTATTCATAATGGCCAAGACATGGAAACAACCAAAGTGCCACTTGATAGAAGAGTGTATAAAGAAAAGAAAGAAAGAAAGAAAGAAAGAAAGAAAGAAAGAAAGAAAGAAAGAAAGAAAGAAAGAAAATAAAAGAAGATGTGTTACATACATACTGTGGAATACTACTCAGCCATTAGAAAAAATGAAATACTGCCACTTGAGAAAACATGGATGAACCTTGAGAATATTATGTTAAGCAAAATAAGTCAATCAGAAAAAGCTAAGAACCATATCATTTCACTCATATTTGTCATACAAAATTAAAACTTATGGACACACACAACAGTATGGTGGTTGGTTCCCAGAGGAAAGGGGGTAAGGGGGTAGTAAAGGGGGCAAATATGTGGGGACAGAAGATGATTTGACTTTGTGTAGTAGTCACACAATGCACTATACAGATCTTGTATATAGAAATGTACACTTGAAACCTATATAATCTTATTAACCACTGTCACTCCAATAAATTTAATTTAAAAATAAATAAATAAAATAATAAATGACAAAGATAGTAAAGGTATCATTATCATTTGAAACATAATTTAAAAAATTACATAGCATTCCTGTTACCCTCTGTAAATCTGATCAGTATTTGTTAGTTTACACAAGTTTAATTTTCAAGGTTTACACCTTGAAATAAATCTTGTTGTCTTTGGCAATAATAATAATAATAATTTCTTTTTGAATTGATTTATAGATGTAATGCAATCCAAACAAAACTCTGGTGAGTTTTTTTGGTTGAAATCTGTAAGTTTACTGACTATGTGAAAGTCAAGGGATTTGGAGAGCAAAATCAAAGCAACTCTGAGAAATAATGACATTAGAGATATTTTACTACATGACTTCAATACTTGCTATAAAATTAAAGTGATAAAGAGATTGCAATATAGGCATAGGTATAGACAAATTGATCAAGGGTACAGAAAAAAGGCCAGAGATTGACTCACACATATGTGGTCAATTGATATGCAACAAAGATACCAAGGCAATTCGATGAAGTAAGGTAGGTGGGTCTTGTTTAACAAAGGCTGGTGAAATAATTGGATATCTACATGGGGAAATCTGCCCCCAATGTGATGCCACACCTAAAATGATGTTCAGATGATCACTCATGAGATGAGCAATTTAAAAGCTAAACTCTAAAGCTTTCCACAGAAAATAAAATAATCCTGAGGTAGGCAAAGATTTCTTAGCGAGGATCAAAAACACTAAGATAAATGGAAAATATATGTATATAGTCCAGATTTCATCAAATTCAAAAATACTTATCAAATTAAGCTCTCACAAAGATGAAAAAGAAAGCATATACTGGGAGAAAATATGCCCAGCACAATTGTTCAGCAAAGTACTTGCATTCAGGATGCAATAAAAAATACTTAAAATTGAATGATAAAATGAAATGCAATTTATAAATGGGTAAAAAAATGAAACAGATACCTCACAATTTAAGGTATACAAATGTTCAATAAGCATATGAAAAGACAGTGAACACCTTAAATCATTGGGGAAGTAAATTAAATTCACACTGAATTTACAGTGGTTACTTTACACACCATGAGCACCAAATAATGGCAAAGGTGTCAAACAAGTAGATCTCTGCTACATTCAAGTGGGAATGTAATATGATTCAACCAATTTGGAGACTGCAATTTCTTATCATTTTAAACATATACCTAACATGTAACTCAGCAATTCCAATTCCAAAAAACTTGTAAAAGAATGCTCATAGCAGCTTTATTCATAACAGAAAAAACTGGAGACAGTCCAAAAATCAATCAAGAGGAGAGCAGAGAAACAAATTACGGTATATTTATTCAACAGAATGTTACTCAGTAATAAGAAAGAATTAACTAATGGTACACACAATAACAACATGCATGAATCTTGCAAACAGATATTATACAATAGAAGTCAGACCAAAAAAAGAGTTCATATTTTATGATTCCATTTGTATGAAATTCGGAGCAAGCAAAACTAATTTCTACCTATAGAACTTATAATTATGGATGTCTATGAGAGCTAGGATTGACTAGAAGTTAGAAAAGAATTTTCTGGAGTAATGGAAATGTTTTATATTTTGGTTTGAATGGTGATTACATGGGTGCAGGTATCTGTCAGAACTCACTAAATTATATACTTAAGATCTGTACATTATAAGAAATCTACTTCCTTCAAAAAAAGGAGGGGATGGTGGAGTTATACAGTGAAATGTAGTAGAATTGAGAGACCAGGGTTAAAGTCTGTTTGAAGATAAAGATAATAAAGATCATAAACTTTTAGCTGTGCCCTAAAAGGAATAATGAATCAAGGAATATAGTTTTAAGTTTCACTGTGCTTAGTTAGTATATTAACATTTCAGCTGATTCTGTAAATAATATATAGTAGCCTGTTAGAATGTTTACATTCTTATAACTGGTATCCAATGATTTATAAATTAATGCATCGGTCAGCAAATAATATAGAGTATTTCCTTGAGTTAATTTACTAGTCTATAAGAGTTTGGGATAAGAGATGACAATTACCCTCAAAATTAAAATGTCAAAGTCTATTAGTGTTTTGTGAATTTTCTCCTCTAATGAATATATCTATGAGGTTTAAATCTACTGCTGATCCTAGTTTTGGTGCATCCACGTAAGGCTGGGCAAATGACAGTGTCACGTTCTAATCTATAAAATATAATGCTGTTGGACAGCTCAGCTTGCAAACAGTCTTTGTGAGATGCTTTACAACATTCTACTAATGAAATACAGGTCATGAAAATTGGGCTGCATAGCCTTACTTATCTCCGTGTGGAAGAGCTCGAGGTTTGCTATTTCTTAATATGACAGGTTAGAAAACCTAAGAAGAATGTATAAGGTACTAAGATCTGCCTTTTGATCTGTATGAGAAAACTTTTAGCTGTTTCATTGGCATACACGAAGAGGGAAAAATAACTGCACCTGAAATAATTATGCAAAAAGGAGTATTTTAATACATAAACAGTTGGCATCCTGGGTAAAAAGCCAAAAATCGAGCATAACGATCAGAGTCAAAGCTGAATGAACTTTCACTGTGGGTGGGAGGAGCTGAAGCCTCCGCAGTTGCAGTCATTCACTGCGATCAAAATCTTTGTTTGATTTTTTTCTTTAAATTTTTTCTCTTAATTTCTAACCTTTTCTTTTAGCCTGAAATAGTACTGGAGAACATCATCAATTCTCAGAAAATGTATGAGAGTGAACAAACACCTGAAATAAATGGGACAGTAGGTAGGGAAGACTAAAGGAAGGTGCCACGGTGTAACTGCGAGAATGGCGAGAGTGGTGAGAATAGCGGAGCCACAAAAAGAAACCGCCGACCTCAGCAGGGGAGACAACGGAAAGAGCAACAAACGCCAGAAGAATGCCTTCGCACAGAATCAGGAGAAAATCCTGACAATGAAGACATAACCTCCGTCCTCAGAGATACTACATCAACAGGTGTCCTTTCCTTGTGTTGTCAGGCTGAGAATACTGGGGAGAATTTTCATAAGTGTCATCAGATGTTCTAGCTTCACAGTCAGAAAATCGATTTAGCTGACAGATCTTCCTCCACTCACTTTGATATCGGTAAATGAAGTGGAGGTGGATAATCACCCAAGAACGGTGAGAACAGATGGGCCAGCGAGCCTCAGTTCTAATGTAAGGATATCTTCCACACCTGCCTCGTTATCACTGAAGCATCCTCTAGATTAATTATTCATATGTGAGGATGCTATTCAGACCAGATGACCGATATAGAGGTAACATTGTTCTGTAAATAAAAATATCATTTCATGAAAGTTCTGCTTTATGAAATTTCTACTCGTTAAAAAAAGTAAGTACTTTCAAATGAACTAACTGCATCACCGTCATTAACCTCTATCTTATATTACTGTCCTACTTCGTAAAAGAAAGAATTCTTCAGTTGTGAATTGTTAAAGAACTCTGGAATTTGGATGGTATTTCATGATTATTTTTCTCCAAAAGAAAATTTTAAAAAGATAATGGCAGAATACAAAATAAATCCTATGTTCAACCCACTGAATAAAACGAATCTAATCTCTTTCCCTAGGTGTTTGTAAATGTAATACAAGGAAAGTGAGGAAAGCACTTGTACTGGTGAACAATGGTACTTCCACAGTGGTCCTTCCCTGGCAGGGCTATGGGGGCCCATAAGTATCACCAACCCTCAGACTATTTGTCGAGACCATCATGGTGCTCACTACACATTCTTTCACACGTCTGTTCAATATAAAGTTAATCTCATTTTTATTGCATGGTATTATAGGGAGTTAGAACTTTGGGGGAGATATAAAAAATTGTTCCCAGAATCCTCTAGAGACAAGGTTTTTCCTTTCTACCTCAAAAATTCATCTATGGGCAAATTTCTGTTTGGATATTAGCAATCTGTAAAATAATAACTTTTCCCTTTGGGCTCTAGGCTCATACTCTCCTTTAAGTCATGAGAATGCCAATTTTCTGTTGGAAAGAGGAAGCAAATTGAGGAGAAGCAATATGGTCCCTCCAAAGTCATAACTACTCTTTAGGAGATATGCCAGCTTCTGTCTTCTTTGAGCAAACAACTTACATATTCTGGGATTGATTTTTCTAATTTGAAAAGCAGTATCATTGGAATCAAATGGAATTTTTCCCCGTGGGTCTGCAGATGCTCGTCCTGTGTGGTGTAGAGAATCCAAGTGCTTTCTCAGAATTTTAAAAAGCAATTACCACCTGTAAGACCTGCATTACAGAGGAAAAAGGGGAGCATTTCCTCATCCAAAAGCTGGAGACTTCACACTCCCATTTCTTACCACATCAGAACCAGGATTTCTTCTGCAAATTAGACAAACTCTTCCCAGTGGCCAGCAGGGAGGAAGCTGCTCAATACTCAGCAACAGAGAAGATGGACTTTGTAAATCTTAAATCAGCAAATTAGAAAAGGCTATTTGGAAAGAACACTGATGAAAGAGGCCACAGTATTTGCACAGTAAAAATATTAATCAGTAAAGTTTTGTTATCAGTAAAGGGACCATGCTATGTTTCTAGGGAATATTCATCTATTTGTTATTTGAGATTTTAATGTTTAGAATATGTGAGATGAAGTTTTGTTGATTTAAGAAGACACCTACCTATTTAGCGACTCTTTAAGTGTATTGATTCAAAACATTGTGGTAAACAATGCTTCTTAACCTTGAAGAGAGTGCATTAGCAAATTTAAGGCTGTCTGTAAACTGTGCTTAACTCTGGGTTTCCTACACATGTTTAACCATGCAAGCCATAACGTGTACTTGCTTTCCATGGAAATATCTTCCTAGAAGAGTATTTGGGAAAAACTGATCTCAAATGATTTCTAAAATCTGATATATTCTGAAAAGAGGTTAAGCTTAGTAGATTCTGACCTGTAGTCTTCCAAGCTAGTGTAAAAGTTACTGAACGATATTTCAATGATTCCTTATAGTTTCCAAATTTTTTCACAAAGATGTCTTTATTGATATTTGAAAATTTATGAAATCGGTTTTATTTTAAAATTGAGTTTACCATTCCAACTTGATGCCAGGACACCACAACACTCCAGGCTCCTGCAAATTATTTCGGTGGAATGTCATCTGATATCAGAACAGTAGCCATAACTGCTCAGTTATGCAATATGTCCTTTGGCTAGAACCACATTACCCTTCTATATCCCCAAGATGTTAATTCCCTGAAAATTGCCATCCCAAATTCCCATGCTTCCACATAGACCTGTGTAGTAATCACCTATATGTTCCAAATGACACCTGCTTCCCTTGTTCTTTCGAGACTGGGAAACTGTTGTACCATGGAAAGAACGCCACTTAGACACTCCTGGGTTCCAATCCACGTTCTGCCAGTCATCGGTTTGAGGATCTTGCAAGTTACTTTTGGTAATCTCATTTACTTCTCTTGAAACAAGAATGATGGCACTTATACCACCTCCCCCAGGAACAACAGTGTCTTGATAGAGAATAGAGACATTCAACAGAATTTATTTTCCCTCACCCCTCTCTCCCTCTCCATGTTATATAATTATCAGAAATAAAAACAACTAAAAATAAAGATTACATTGATATTGACTTTTATGAAACTGTTACCATGAGAAAACATTAGCAAAAAGCATAGGAAGAGCCATCATCTCAGCACCACCATCACCCACGGCCCCTGCTGTGGAATGTAATCTTTGTTACAGGACAAAAACTGTACTTTCCAGGGCTCTGCAGGGCCTGTGTATACACAATGGGTAGAGAGCTCTGTGATGGACTCCCATTTCTCAGGCAGAGAGGCAATGGGACTATACTTAGAAAAAAGCTGGTAAGTAAAGGGAGACCAAAAAATTCACACCACTTCTACAGTGTAGCCCAGGGATATTGCATGGTGGTATTTTGAAAAATAAAGAGTATTCATTCATCATGCATTCATAAAATATTTATTGACTATTTACCAGAAGCAGAGGAATAAAGAAAATTGTGGTTTTTCCATCTTCATCTCTCAATTGCTGCCAGTTCAAGGGGTTGACTTTCTGAGTTGCAGGGGGCAGTGGGGTGGCCACCACCAAAGTGAGCAGTGGCTCCTGGTGGCACTAGAATAGGGGAAAAGCATGTGGACTGGAATGGATGTGAGACAAGCTCCTTTCTTACTAAATAACCAATAGGTTAATTACTCTCCCCAAGAAAGGGACTTAATAATCGATATAGATTTTTAAAGAGTAAGTCTGGGGAGATTAATATTTTTGTGAAGATTCCAGGAAGTAAGGCTCATGCACTGTGCATTATTTAGCATAGGATGGGTACAATATTTTTTAACTATTATTGGATACATATTGCACTTTCAAGAATAAACTATTTATTTAAAAAATATTTATGTGGTACAGCATTGAATATTGGATGTCAGCAAAGTGAAACTGTATGTATTATTTATCTCAAACTTTTCACCAAAGCCAATTGTGAAGTAAAAGATTTATAGTTGTTTCTTTTCATGTTGCATAGAAAGAAACTTTCCCAAAATTATGGCTGGCTTAGTGTGTAGGCAGTGCAGCCATGAGTGTTTTTATTAATGTATGGTTTGTTTTGCAAAGACTTTTGAACATTTAAAAGGAATGTTCATGAATTTCCAAATGCCATGTTTGCTGTAGCAAACGCTCAGAGTAATCATTCCCTACGGCTGTGATTCCATCAGCCCCCCTGCTGCTCCCGTGTGCGTCCATTATATTTGACAGCTGTTCTGCATTTTTAGCCGCCCTGACAGTAATTATGTACCTGTGAGCAGCAACCGTTAAGCCCGGTGCGTTTAGTTTCTATCTGGTCCCACTTACATGATCGTGGAGCACCTCAGGAGGTAACACAAAGTCAAGCATTATGACAATATAAAACTAGAAATTTAAGTGAATCGAGGAAAAGGTTTATTCTGAGTGAAATAGAAAATGAAACATCATTTTATGAAGGTTCTTTTTTTATTATAATGGGTTGCTTTAGAACAAATTATTTGAAAATAATTTATGAAATTTCCATTAGAACATACATGTGCTAAGGAAAACCTTTGTAAGAATTTTTAATCTTCTGAACCATTTTCCTTAAATATTTAAACATTTTCACAAAATTGTCCCAAAACAGACTTACTACTTAGTGTCTGCACATAGTTTTCTTTTTTTCTTTTTTTCCTGTAGGATCTCAGAGTGCATGTCAACCCATTTTAAATTCCATCTAAAATGTCCTTTTTAAGAGTTTGTTTAGGAATATAATATAATTAATGTAAAATTGCATCTAAATAATATAAATTCTGATTGAAGTGTTTAAATAAAGCCAGAGGCTTAATATGTTAAAACTATATTGCAATGTATTCAACAGGAATATTATATGTGTGTATATATTTGAGTTTTCATTTTTAAGAGCTAGACATAGCTAATAAAGCTAGACAACATAACTGATTCTTAAAATGATTATTTACTTTTTAACTATATATTTTTAGTAAAATAGTTTTATTAAAACTCTTAAGAAAAACAATGGTAAGTACTTATTAATCCATCAAATTCCAAATTAACTTAAGCAGTCGAGAGAATATATATGATAAATATACATAAAAATTCTTCTTCCAAAAATATTAGGCCTAAAATTCAAGTGTCAAATGAGATGGCAGGTGTAAATTATTTCTCACAGCTTCCTAAGTTAACAATTTGGAATTTGGTGGATTAAAACATATTACTTGATGTTTTTCTTATTAAAAGTTTCCATTAAAACAGTTCTGCCAAATAAAAATGTAGTGAACAGTGAATTACTAAGATCAACTATGTCTAGCTTCCAAAAATGTAAGCTCAAAAACATCTGATTCTATCAAAAGCTCTATATTACATATAATTCAGATTTCAATGATATAGTCAAAATATATACATATGTATGTATATATTAGATATTAGGATTATAAAGGTACAGTTTTGGAAAAAGGAGGATGGAAAATAGAAAAAAATATTCATATTTGGCAGTTCAAAACTGTGGAGGGGTGTATGTGTGTATGCGTGTGTATGTGTGTGTATCCTGTCCAGGGAAGTCTAGCCATTGTAGTATAACAAGAACTGTTTTCATGACATCAGTATAATCTGGCAGCCTAGGAGAGTGGACTGGAATACACATGCTTGAACACTGATGACTTCACTGTACTAGTCAGGAGGGGCGGTAGACACTGTTGAATGAGTATGCATGCTGTGTGGCTGTCACATTCAAAATGGCTGAGAAGAGCAACGAATCTGCATCAGATTTTGCATTAAGCTTGAACATTCCCCCTTGGAAACTATTCAGATGATTCAGCAACCCGCAGCTATGGGCAACTGGTGAGTGGCAGCTTCGTCACGACAATGCTCCTGTTCATGCATCAAGTCTCTTGCAGAGTTTTTTGGTGAAACATCAAATCACGCAGGTGACTCAGCCATCCTACAGCCAAGATTTGGTTCCCTGAGACTTCTGGCTTTTCCCAAAACTAAAATCACCTTCGAAAAGGAAGGGATTTCAGATTGTTGATGGAATTCAGGGAAATACAATAGTGTGTGTGTGTGTGTGTGTGTGTGTGTGTGTGTGTGTGTGTACGGGGTTAGGGATCAGAGTACCAAATGAACAGAAGCTGCTTCTTTTGCCGTGTTACATTGTATGGAAATCACCTGAACTTGGCAAAGACTCTTTTTTTCAATTAAGTGAAATAAGAAAATATATTATTATGCAGTCAAGATATTGCAACATATATGAGCTATCTGAGGCTTCAGTACCAAAATTCTCATCATTAACCAGGCACCTTTGTAACCATAAAAGAGAATTTTCTTTTTCTGCAGGCAGCCTTTTTCAGTGGCTCAGGAAATTGGCTGAATGGAAAATAATGAGAATCAAAGTGAGATCAGATATTAACAATCACTCTTGAATCATTTTCTAATGGGAGCCAACACTTTATCTACAGAGCTGTACACTTCACCCATATTGATGATCTTTTATATCAACAATCCCCACCACCCTTTATTTTATTTATATGTATTTATAACTCTTCTAGAATTCCATTATGGTTGACCTGAGCTCCCTTATAGATATGATCAGTTCCATTTTCTTTTATTTTTTAAATGCAAACATCACCTTTATTCTTAACACATGGTTCTATAAACAAAGTTGGCAAAAAAAAATCCCCAAGAATTTTTATACACATTTATAAAAATTTCGAGCATATGATCTTTATCATATTTGAAAAGTTTTTTTTTTTAAGTATAAAAGCCAGTAAGTGTAGAAGTTGAAGGGGAGAGTTCCATTTTCTTGGTCCCATTGTCTTTCCATTGTGATCTCAATTTTATAAGTAATTCTTTCATGGCTAATAGTCATAATTGAAAGCATTTTAAGTTATGAGTTATAATGCTATGAGTTAGGGAATTCACTCTTGGAAACCTACTTTACACCAAAAAATACCAAAACTGATTACTGACATGAACAGAGAAAAAAATAGTTTACAAAAATATATATCTTTTTAATTTTTAGTTTTTTGTTGTTGTTGTTCAAGTACAGTTTTGTCCATTTTCCCCCCACCATTCCCCGTGTCCCTTCCATCCTCACCTCCCACCCTCGATCCTATTCCCTCTCAGCTTTGTCTATGAGTCCTTTATACACGTTCCTTGATTACCCTTCCCCTGTTTCCCCCTGTTATTCCCTCCCCCTCTCCTCTGGCTACTGTCAGTTTGTTCTTTATTTCAATGTCTCTGGTTATATTTTGCTCACTTGTTTGTTCTGCTGATAAATTTTATAAACATTTTAAGTATATAAAATCAACTGCAGTACAATGAAATCCAGGCTCAGGATACCTTCCCTTCCCTTCCCTTCCCTTCCCTTCCCTTCCCTTCCCTTCCCTTCCTTTCCCTTCCTTTTCCTTTTCTTTTTTCTTTTCTTTCTTTTTAAAATCTCCCTACAGGAAATATCACTTTTTTTTTTACTCCAATGTATATTCAAACTGAGGGCCATCCATTTTTAGATCTCTATTGCCAGTTTCTATTGCTGATATACATTAAGACAGCATAAAACTTCTGAAAGCACTACTGAAGAATTAGTTTCTCTAGTGTCCTTTGTATTGTAAGAGTGAATTTGTCAGCAGAAGTCACTGAGTGTATGGTTATGGCCATTACTTGGAAGAGGGAAACAGTTATACTGAAGAGCCCTAAAAATGGATATCCACAAGTCAAACTGCCTCAAGTCTGAAAGTGGTTTTAAAAAGGTGGAAAGAAGGGAAAGGGACTAGACAAAGAACATGTATGGATGACTCAGAGACATGGATAACAGTGTGGGGATTGACTGTGGGAGCAGAGGGTGGTGTGGGCAGAGGAGGGCAAAGGGGGAAAAATTGGGATGACTGTAATAGAATAAAAATATAAAAAAATTAAAAATAAAATAAAATATACTTTCTGATCCACTGGGCCCTGTTTCAGAACTCCACTGATGATACTATGGTCAGGACTTCCAAACTGGTTAAAATGTTAATTTTCTCTAAAATTTGATACACATCAAATCCAAGGAGAGTTCCATTCAGTAAGTGTGAATTAGGAATCTCTACATTTCTCACTGTGGTCGCTAGGGTTGCCTCACTCAGCTATACCAAAAGCATGTCTCTGAAGAGAAAGCATCACCAGTTGGGCTGGAGGACAGCTTGATCCCTTCAAGCTCACTAGCAGGCCGGAAAAGGCAGCAGGAGGCAAGATTAGGACCACATACCCTGCTCTAGTCTGTTGGCATTCTCTTTAGGCTTTGATGTGCACAGATCAGAGCTGTATCTCTCATCCCTCATTTTATAGATGGGCGCATTCGGATTCCATGTGGGGGGAGGGAACTTCCATTTGAAAGTAAGCATTTAATCCTAGTCTAGGATTAAAACCACAACCAGCCACTCCTCGGAAAATATTTCTGGGAGTCAGAGAGCGACAAGTACTCATAACAAACTTAGTTCCACTCAAATTTCTCTCTACTCTAGCAAAAAAGCAAAAATGCCATTTTTTGAGGGTTGCAATGATTTTGTCACTTATGCATTTAAAATTTTCCATAACATTTTATTAGAGGTTTTTAATTTGTCCTCTTTGCAAAAACAACAAGCAACAAAACAAGCAGCTATGTTTTTAAAATATAAGCATTCATTAGATATTTTATTTAAAGCTCAATATTTAATAACCCAAACAGAAAGAAGGGACACTAAAAATATATTTTGTTTTCTTCAATTTCAGAATGGAAGATCTTATTTTCCATGAAGTACCACTAACCATGTAGCAGTATCTTATACTTTAAATCTTATACTTTAAGTTTCTTAACCAGGCTTTTAGAGAAGTAATAGATCAGAATGTTGAGTCTTAAATCAGTAAAACACACTTCATGGTAAATTCAGAAAGAAAGTACTGAGTGGAACAGATGTATGCCCTTGAAGGACAATTTATTACACCAATCCTATTAAAAATAAGAATGTAGCTTCTCTTTTTTCATAATATTTTGATCCTTCTTTTTGTTACACATGATACCATAAGTTAATAGTTTACATAAAAATCCTTTTCCAGGACAATCCTATTGGGACTGCTATAATACAGTAAACTCTGTTCTCGGGAAGACAGGGAGATTGCCGTAAGAGGTAACAATGCCTAACTTCTCTTATGGGTTGCTGTTTTCTTCCACATTTAGTAGAGGTAAAGAAAAAATAAAGGGGTCGTCTTTCAAAAGATTTATTGGGATACTAAAGAAGAGACTAAAAATGATAATAATTCCCTAATAGGAGATCAAACCCAAGCCCAAAAGAACGAAAGTAGGTATAATTTTATTCAATTAAATAAATAAATTCTAAACATGAAACATAATGAAAGATGATATTATAGTCTCAAAAGACCTTTCAAACTAAGACAGACAAATAATAAAAAGTAAGGATATATATATTTATATATATAAATATAGTGCAATATTTATTAAAATTTTTATGATAATTTTATATCTTCCTTTTATATATACATTCATAGGCACAGATGAATGAGGAGTCAGGTTAATAGAAGAAAGCCTGTTACGAACAATGGTAAATGTGGTTATGTATTTCCCCATTATGTCTCCCATCCCAAGTCTTTGAAAATGGAAAAAGAGAGAGACAAACCATCTCTAACAAACAGGGCCCAGGGGAAAATCTCAGTCTGCATGTTTCCTTCCCTCTTTGTCTCATATCATTCAGTCAGTAAATACTTATTGATTATACACTATGAACTAGGCAAGCTTCAAGACTGAAGATATAGTAATGAGCATAATACAGTTCTTTCCTTCAAGGAGACTATTATCTAGAGGGAAGAGAAACCGACACACCATTACAATAAAGCACACTAAGTTTGTCCTCTGAGTACTGTATTCTGTGATAGCAAGTCAAAATGCTGGCAGCGCCCAGAACTAGAAAAGACACAAAAGGCCTGCATGTGGAAGGGGAAATGGATTTGGCCTAAATGATGTAATTTCATGTACTTCTTCAGATCAGGAAGTGGGATAATATATTCAAAACTCTCTGTGCCTTCCCTCCATCCCTGCATTCTTCAAGTTCATTCCCATATTCCTCCAAATATATACCCAAGGACAGTTGCCCTAATTTTTTTTCTTACAGAAAGCTCTCCTAACACCATTAAGAGATATTCAAATGGATGTTTATTGACAAATTAGGATAAATAGGTATCAGATACCAAGGCAAGATACAAGACCAACAAATGAATTTTTAAGGGAAATTGGCAAGTAAAATATAAGTTTACTACCATGTTTTACTTATATCCAAATTGAGAATAGAAAATAATCAAGTGTGAATATTTGGGGGGGGGGTGTTGAATTTGTATGAAAGATTTATATGGCCAGAGAAACTCTATGGAAACCATCTATGCCAAAGGGAAGGAGAGAAGACTCTTATCAAACTCAAGTCAAAAGGAAGGAGATTCAAAGGGATCACAACATAAAGTAAAGGCAACGCAGTAAACTAGTGTCTACCTTCTATCTAGAGACTCAGGGAGCAGGAGAGATGGGTCAGAGGGCTGCCTCAAAGGTGCAGAGAACGAGGTTTGCTTCTGTATTGGAACTGGTCTGGCCTTTGAGAATTTTATGGGCAAAGAGTACACATGCGTGTCTTGTTAACCAGGTGTGGGCCCTATGAGAGAAAAAACTAACCAGATTTGCTGAAGAGGACCTCCCCCAGAGAAAACCACCTTGGAAGCCAGGGACCCCAACAGATGGACTATGGGTAGAGAAGACTTCTGAAACACTAGAACTTCAAAGACCAACAGAAAACAAGGGGAAATACAGCAATCACATCAGGGGAAAAACTATCAGACATACCTACCCAGTGGGGGCTTCTGGAAACTCACAAAAGCACCCTTTCGAGGGTCAACTTTAAACAATAGCCAAGCCCACAGGTAAAATACCAGCTTGTGACACTAATAATCAAGAAAATTTTCCTCCCTTTTGTGTCTTCTTTCCTCAGCCTTCAGGGTCAAAAACAAAATAGAGCAAAAGAGGGAAAAGAGGAATAAATAAAAAGCCTAGAAGAGGGATGCGGGAAAAGAATGTTCAAAGTCTGGGCACAAGGGCAAAAGGAAGACAACAAGCCCTTCAGTGTCACACTGGAGCTCCGGCTAACAGGGTCACCCAAAAGGATCACTATGTCACTTACTGTATCTACTACTTAGGACCTAGACTCTAGAATGTGACATTAACTTATTTGACATTTGACATTAACTTACAGATTTCTTCCCAGGAGAAAATATAACCCAAAAGGTACAGTTCCATGACATCCAGATAGGATTGGAACCCTCAATTCAACTTTTTCCCTCCCTAAGCGACTGTATCTATTTTGCTCTTAAAGCAGCTTTATCATCCTGTTGATTTTCTCAGTAATGAGCTTCATGAATATTCGATATGTGCTCACTTTATAACTGGAGGAGAGTCGTGTTATAAACTTCTTAAAAAATTCTTGGCTAGAAAGACAGCCTTTCTGTTTCTCTTTGCCAACCAGCAGCAGGCTGCAGAACCCCAGCCAAAGAAGTGGAGAAGACATAAGTATAATTCAGCTCCAAAGTTTTCATTACTACATGTGAGGTCATAAGAGCAGTAAAAAATGACTTTAAAAGTTTCATAACCTAAGAGTGCTCATAAATGACATGTGTCTGTCAAAGATACCACTCCAGGATTAGAGGAATCCTTCCTTCAATAATTTTAAGTAGAGAGATAATAAAAAATAAAACAATATTTTCTTCGATAAAATTCCCATGACTTCTGTTTGTTCTGCGTATATTAACTTAAATCTTCCACAACTGCAGAAGGCTGTTGGAGAGGTTCACATGATCTGCTAGGAAGAAGCCAGAATATATATTTCTTCAGTCTTCTCTCTAATCATAGAAAGTCTCATTTTTAGTTAAAATTTTGTTTTATACATAATTAATGTACCTTTAAAATACAGATAGCATATTTAAATCCACAAACACTACCTATGCTAGAAAATACATTAATTCAGGTATTCATAAGAATATGAAAAGCAAACTCCAAGAGTAATAATTTTCCATCAGGACTATTTCATTTAAATCCCATTTTATCCAAATGATACCAATAATATGTTTTTCTTGAGTAATTATAAAAGCAGTTGGGATCTTATTATAGATTTTTGCATAGCAACAGTAAAATTAACTATAACTTAAGTTGAGATAACCCATGAAACCTGGCACAGTTTTTGCTAACAAGATGTTAACATTTTAACATCTCAAACACAGAAATTTAAATGAAATAAAAATGCAGAACTACAAAGAAATAAATGAAACTTGTTAAAACACACTTTCATTAATTGGAAACTTTGAATATCATATAAAAATTAAGATACTTTTTTCAATAAAAGTAGGAATGCATAATAGCCCCATGTTATGCATGGTTTAGAGTCGCACAGGAGTGACTATAGAATCAAAACCTACAAAGTCAAGTTCTAAATGCATATCTTACTAGTTGTGGAATTTGGGAGGGGTTGCTTGGGATATTTTAGCCCCTGTTTCCTCATACTGCCTACTATAAAGTGCTTTGGGTACTACATAAAAGAAAACATTGTAAGTGAAGTGCTCCGTATATTTTTAAATCCTGTGTTTATGTTAATTTTTATTGAAGTTTCTGTTTTACACATATTTTCTCTTCTTGGGGAAGGAATGTCATTATATTATAGCGCATTTTCATGAAGACTAATAGCTTATAGGAGGATGACCTAATGTATCATCTTTGAAATCTTCAACGCGATTAACTGAGACTTTGAACATAAGAAATAAAGAAGAAAAGGGAGAAGCGTAAATGGAAGCCTCTCTGCTGTGGCTTCTCCTGAATCCAGCTTCTGCTTATTTCCGGCCAGTGGGGTGCGAAGGCAAGGGGTACGCGTCACCCTCAATGGGTGCCGAGAGAGCTAGTGCCGCAGCTCTACCCACCGTGGGCATTGGCTCCCCAATACCAGATCTCCAACAGGAATCTGGGTTCGAAGCCAGGCCAGCATTCAAAGTTTTGAACGGCATGAAAAGCCCTTCTCCCTCTGTTTTTCACTGCCCTGAATCTACTGAAGATTCCAGCACCCGAAGCAGCAGAAATGCAGGAGGTAAAGACCTGCCATTCCGCAGGACTGGCTTTCCTGAGGGGGACAGAGGGAGCCTCAGCCAATACGTAGCTCTACGGTGGCTGATGGGCAGCAGCCAGGCAACATTCTACTTTTTTAAGCTTCAGTTTCTCTAAGTAGAGCACAGGATAAAGGGAGAAAGAAGTTAAAAATAAAAATTTTAAAAGGACAAAGGAATTAATACAAGTTCCCTTATATTTTAAGAAAATAGCTTGATTTTGGAGAAACTTTTTGGGGAAAAATAAAATGATTTGGATTCAAATCACTGTATTGCATAAGAAAATATTCTGTAGCTTCTAGAGTAATAAAAACATTGAAAAAAGAACAAAAGCTAAAGACATGAGGTTGCTTATAGGTAGCAAATGCTAACTTGGGACTATTAAGTAATTTACTGTATTAAACTGGTTTCTCCTGCACTTTATTGTACGATACTCAGAAATACAATATCCTGAAAGGTAAATACCAAGTAATATATTAGGTTATAAGAACATCGTGGATTTATAATTTTGGAAAACAGTGGATGTTACCACATAATGTATTATTGTATTCAAGGAGCACCTCCATATACAACTAGTTTCTCAGCTTTAGAGAATGACTACATAAATCATTTAAAGAGCAGCTAATCCACAATTTAAGAAAAACGTACACATTATATCTAGCGGTTTCTCTGTCTTTTGTATCAAACAAGGTCATAGGAAAGTGATAAATCCAGTCTGCAGTTGTTGTGCTAATAAAGTATATGCACATGCATTTCTATTACAACTACATTTACCCAGATGAGATCAATTATCTCAAGAGTTAAAGGGCATTTCTTCACATCCCTAAAAAAATTATCCGGAGTAAATTATGCTTTCAACAAATTCCCAGATGCATTCAACGTGCCCCAGGACAGCATTCAGATTCAGTCCTTTAGAAGGGCAGTTTCTGGACCCCGACGGGACTGTGCCTGCCTAACTGAGAAGAAGCCAAGTCCCCTGCTGTGCAGGAGTGCCAGTGTGGGGTTCTCTTAGGTGATTTTGGTGATCAATAGAGAAAGGGAAAATTATGTTTAACACATTTGTTTCACAGCCATATCCAGAAATCTGAGAAAAACACAATAGTTTTTCTTTAGTATTTTTTAAAAATAAGAATCCTACTGTGTAATCATAATGATGTCTTCTTTGGTGTGTGGTTGGAGATCACAATTCAGGATAAAAAAATGTAGAACCTAGCAAATTCTTGATTATTTTGGTTTACTGTAGGAAAATCCTAAAGACTGCCATAATAAAAATAGCCACAGAATGTAGAAATTGAGATTCCACTTTGCAGGCATCTGTGGTTAAAGCAGCTACAAAATATAAAGTAGCAAGAGCAATAAACTGGGTCAGAGTACCAGCCCTGCCACCCAGGAGGGCCTGACCCAATTGTGCCATCCTTGTGCTTGGGGCCTCTGCTGGCTGGCCTGGAATCTGAGGAGGTTAGCGGAGGTCATTGCAAAAGTCTTCCTAGTTCTAAAATCTTATATTTGGGTAAAGAGGATGTTAAATTACATTTAACTTGCAAAAGAAGCAACAACTATACCCTCTAAATTTAACAGCTTTTATGATTAATTTCTTCTCTCCAAGTAACTCACCTCCAAAATGGAGAGAAAAGGCTATACAGAAAAAAAAAAATCTTCCTTAATATATGAAGTTATATACATGAGCACAGTTTTAAAATCACATTAATCCTACACAGTAATTTTATATGTATGCATATATATTATATCTACAGATATATTTATATTACACATAACTTTTCCATGCAATGGGTGCATGTGTTCACTCTTCCTAGATGCGAACTTGGAGTTGGATGTTAAATTGAATACATATTGATGTAATTAATAATACATGGCTTCTAGCCATATATTTCATGTTACAGAATATAGTATCCAACATAGTGATCCACCACTATTTCAGAAACATTTTCTATTCAGGAATGATACAAATATCTCCTAGGACCAACCACCTGATTATAAGTTCTAAATGTGGAATATTTAATGTCTAAGCTGCATGCATTTAAACATAAAGCACAATCAGAATAACTAAGGGCATCAGCCCTCTTAATTTGCAGTACTGGTAGGAACTATAAATTCAGAGGGAGGTAATCAATTTACTAAGGAAATAATGTTGATCTCTTAGCCTTATATCATATTCTCCCTGGAATTATTACACTGCCATCAATCAGAAAAAGAAATACATTATATAAGGCAGCAGAAACCATCAACCATTCTTAAATAGAAGCAATCTTTGCATATAGTTTTCCAGAAATAATGTACTGAACAGGTTTTGAATAGTAAAAAAAACACTGAGTCACCATACCGTGTGCTTCCCAATGCAGGAGATGTATTGTTTCCTTTTGAATTCTACCTCCTGCCTCCATTTATGACAAGGAAAAAGAAAGGGTAGCTGGGACACTCTATAAATTGCTATAAAAGATATCACCTCATATCACCATGAAATCCCATTGGGGACTTATCCTGTGGCCACATCAGCCTCTCCTCCATTGCTGAGACCATCAATGATCTGAAGTGTCAAGTTCATCATTTTCTAATTTAGACAGACACTGTGCTTAATGCATGTGGGACAGTTGTGCTGCTAGAGGATGCCAGCAGCACTGGGAAGTAACAGAATCCTCCGTCATAATATAGCATTAGGATTTCACAGCCTTCCCAGGAGAAGCAGGAGGGAAATCAGACTTGTCTACCCCTTCTTGAAGAACCTGCCCTGTGAGCACTTCTTTGAGTGACGGCTTTCAAGATGTCCTTCTACATTTTTTCAATATGTATCGCCTTCAGCAGGAATCTGGAGATCTTGTCTCTTAAAAGTATTTAGAACCTTTTAAAAAGTTGTATTGATCTTAAGAAAACCAAGACAATACTCAAAAACAAATTTAATGGTCAGTAAGTAGCCTACATCTTAGACTCTGCCACAAGTCCTGTTTATCGACAAGGCAAAAAGACTAAGAACTGATGAAGTCACACTTCTGAGCACATGATTTGTTTTAAGAAGATGAAGTTACAAACAAGATAACTTAATATTTATACTTAGCTATGTTATAAAGAGGGCATACAAGTTGGTGGATATTTCTCTAGCTAGCCAAAAATTATAGAGTCACTTTACCTTGAACTCATCAGGAATCGGCCAAATAACCTCATATAATGAAGGCTTGGGATGGAATAAGAATGTATCTGATTGTATTTTTACTAAGTCAGCTGATTCTGTTTTCAATTTACCCAATCCAATTAAAATGAGAGGGGAGAGAGAATCTTGTCGTGACACGAATTTTTCCGTTCAGTGGCTCAGTGAACCAGAACCTAGAAAGGCATGCTAAATTAAATGTATGGTTTATAAAAGATAAGAGAAGCCAGAGTTCTACAAAACTCATGGCTACCTGGAGAAATATTATTCTTCAGTATATATTATTCCTAAGTATACATCTGAGAGGGAAGAGCTAATGGTTATCAGTAATTATCCAACCCATTAATAAAAGGGCTTCCTAGAAACAATTAAGGAATGAAATCATTGTCTTTTGGTTTAAAACTCAGGCTTTCTCTTTTTATTTTCAGTGTGCCAGCTGTTTTTTGTCCTTATTCATGAACGAAATTTGTAAAAGGATTTAGAGAGTTGTGGCTAGCAGTTAGGGTCTCAGTTCAGGTTTAAGATATTGTTAAGGAGCTTGCCTTTAGATTATATTGATTCTAGTATCAAGTTTCTAGAGGACATTTCCATTTGTGTGTCCTACCAATAGTTTACCATGCTCAAAACCTAACTTATTATCTTCTTGAGACACAGACCTTCTTTCCAACTTAACATAAGAATTTCAGCATTATGTATCTTTCAACCCAGAAATACTGGAATTTTCCTGTTTGCTTCTATAACTTGCGTACCTCTAAGTCTCACTAATAATTTACCTAAAATGTCTCTTAGTTATATTCCCACCACCAATTCCCTGTCTTTAATGTCTTCTTTCCTTACCTCATCTCCAGATGAACTCCATATAGACTCACTGTCACAATATTCATTGTATCAAAAGCTTTTCTTTTCTTGTCCAATTTATTCTACACATGACCAACAGGCTCTTGAACCTACTCCACTGCTGTTTTTGAAGTAAGTTAAATCTCACCTGGTTTCGATGGTGCTTTATAATGTGCATTGACCCTGCCCATCAAAGATAAAAGTTTCCTCATACATCTTTGCGCTCTAAGCAAATCTTGATTCAAGGAAACTATCTCATCATGGCATAAGCATGTGTCTATTGACAGCTGGGCTTCACTCTTGCCAGTCCCCACCCTGGAAGGCTCGGCCTTCTCTACTCTGCCAGGCTTCCCCCAATTCACATTCTGGCCCCAACCTAAATCACCGTGCCGCCATCATTTCTTCTTAGACTCTGATAACTTCCTAGAGTCTCTCTCTTTACTGGGACCCTACTGCACTTACAATCTATACCTTCCCACTTAGAACTTTATAATCTGTGCCCTTACTCTAATTGTTTGCTCTATATTGTCATCAGTATGAACAAGCTGTTCAATAGGTGCTTATATGTTTAATCTCAATACCAGAAGTGCTCCAGTATACAGTAATATGGAAACACAGGTATAGAAAGAAATGGACATTAATGTATCCATTATAAAAATGAAGCTATCTTGGAACAACTGAAACAAAGAACATTGTCATTTTTCCAATTATACTTTGACTACCTAGTATGTGTAGGAAAAGCACTTATTAGATGGTCTTCTCTAAACAGTGTATCTTACTTAATCCTAAAAACGATTTTGTAGGTATATGATTGACTATATTCATTTGATAGCAAAGAAACTGACCTTGGGAAAGACTATCTGATTTGCCCAAGACTATCTGTCTGGTAGATGGTAGAACCAAGATTCATCTCTGGGCATGTCTGACTCTAAATTTCGTGTCATTTCCTTGCCCAGTAAATTAGAGTTAAAGTCATAAGAACAGAGTAGAACTTCGGAATAGAGAAAATGTATAAAATTAGAGTTAAAATGCTTGCATCTGATAGGCTTCATGTGTGCGAAAGGAAGCTAGCTACGGTCTTTCCCAGGCATACGTCTTTGCCCTGTTTGCCGCTCCAAGGCATTTGCCTAGGCAAGAAAGCATGGCTCTCCGGCAGCCTGCTGATGAATCCCCTCTGGGAGAGCAGGAGCATCTACTTTGAGAACTTGTTCCTTATTAAAGTGGCCTCTTTGATATTTCTAAACCAGTGCCCTTTCAAAGATACACATGGACTATATAGACCTGAGAGGACACCATAGTGAGAGGGTGGCCCGCAAAGTGCATTCCTTGGTCCTGTGAGAGCCTCTCACAGAACTCAATGGCCGCTTATCTTGTTAGTGCAGGGGAAGCACTGACGGACTCCATAATGAGCAACTTCGACATTTTTCTTTCAAAAAATAAAAGAACATAGACTTTTGGTCAAGATGGAGGCATAGGAAAACATTCTTCGCCTCCTGCCACAACTACAGATAAAGTTACAGTCAGACTTCAAAACAAGTAACACCCAGAACCATCAGAAAATTGAGCTGTGTGGAAGTCTGATAACAGAGGTGTAGAGACAGGGTATGAAGTGAAGAGGTGGTGGAATGATCAGTTCTACATTCATGTGTAGAGAATAAAAATCAGGAGGGATACCTGAGGAGAAAAGGATCCTAGCCCCAGGCCAAACCACACAGCCCAGGGTTGCAGGACCAGGGAGATAAATCCCCACAATTTCTGGTTGTAAAAAACAGCGGAAGTCAGGGTGGTGGAAGAAACTGCTAGATTTTCAGGAGACTTCACTTAAGGGGCCCACAGAACTTACACAGACCCAACCCCTCTGGGATTCAGCACCAGGACTACAGCTGGAAGGGCACCAGTCACAAACTGGAAGTAAGTGAAGAACCTGGAAACAAGGCAAGTTCTGGGTGAAACGCCAAAAGCCAAGCAGCAGCATTGTCCCCTCTGCAAGTCCTCCCCCAACACAAAACCACAAACTGGTGAAGTGGGTTGCCCCACCCTGGCCCACACAATTTAAAGGTGCCTTTTCCACAATTCAAGTAGGCCATGCTACTAAGACAGGAAGTCATAGGAGCTGTACGTAATGCATAGAAACAAACACAGGGAAGCTGCCAAAATGAAGAGACAAAGAAATATGGTCCAAGTGAAAGAACAAAATAAAACCCTAGAGAAAGAATTAAACAAAACAGAGATAACCAACCATTCTAGTTCCCAGATGCAGAGTTCAAAATACTGGTTATCAGGATTTCTCAAAGAACTCATTCAGTATAGCAACAGCATAAAAAAGACCCATGGAAAAATGAAGGTTACATTAAGTGAAACATAGAAAAATCTAAAAGGAACTAACAATGGAGGGGATGAAACCAAGATTCAAATCAACAATTTGGAACATAAGGAAGAAGTAAGCATTTAACCAGAACAGCAAAAAGAAAAAAGAATTTTTTCTTTTTTTAATGAGGATAATATAAGGAGCCCCTGGGACATCTCCAGGTATATCAACATCCAAACCGTAGTGATGACTGAAGGAGAAGATGAAGAGCAAGAATTGAAAATTTATTTGAAGAAATAATGAAAGAAAATTTCCATAATTTAGTGAATAGACATACAAGTCAAAGAAGCACAGAGTCCCTAACAAGTTGGACCCAAAGAGGACCATAAAAAGACACATGATAGTTAAAATGCTAAAGGTTAAAGATGGAGAATCTTAAAAGCAGCAAGAGAAAAATAAAGAGTTACCTACAAAGGAATTCCCATAAGACTATCAGCTGATTTCTCGAAAGAAACTTTGCAGGCTAGAAGGGACTGGCAAGAAGTATTCAAAGTGATGAAAAGCAAGAACCTATAACCTAGATTACTCTATCTAGCAAAGCTATCACTTAGAATGGAAGGACAGATAAAGTGCTTCCCAGACAAGAAAAAACTAAAGGAGTTCATCGTCACCAAACCATTATTACATGAAATGTTAAAAGGATTTACTCAAGAAAAAGAAGATCAAAACTATGAACAATAAAATGGCAAAAAATACATACCTATCAACAATTGAACCTAAAAAACAAAGTAAGCAAACAATCAGAACAGGAACAGAGTCATAAACATGGAGATCATTTGGAGGATTATCAGCCATAGGAAGGGGAAGGGTGGTCAGGGGGGGAAATGTACAGGGAAAAAGAAACATAACTGGTGGGTACAAAATAGGCAGAGGGAGGTTAAGAATAGTATAGTAAATGGAGAAGCCAAAGAACTTATATGTACAACCCATGGACATGAATTAAGGTGGAGGGGGATTGCTGGAGGGCATGGGGTACTGGGCAGAGGGGGAAAAGGGGGGAAAACTGGGACAACTTCATAGCATAATCAATAAAATACATTTAAACATTTTTTTTAAAGATGCACATGGGCAAGACAGTTTTCTTTCTTGTTCAGGGTTCCTTTTATTTTTTGATAGGAGTGTAAGAAACCTCTATTCACATTACGACAGACAACACAGAATTCCTCACATTCTGTATTGTCTATCCTGTGCTCAGAGTGGTTATGAGGGTGGGGAAGGTAGTGCAAAGAGACTTGTGGGGCTAGGTCTATGGAAGAATTGGAGGGGAGGAGACAAGGGGATCTGTGGCCCTTTGCTCCCTGGCCGAGAAATCTGGAATTTCTTTGATAGACAACCAGGGGACACTAAATTTGTTGTACAGGAGGACGATATTATCCTAAGGGGTTGCCACAAAATCTGCCAGAGTCATGAATAAAAATAAGTAACCTGTCTTAACAATTGAATAGCAAATTATATCAAAAAATTTAATTTAAAAAGCATCAGATTTAACACTATCTATTTGACCTTAAGCAAGATACTTTACTAAGACACTGGTGGTCAGGTTTTCCCTCTTCAACATACACACAAGAAATGATAAAGCCTGTCTCTCATTCTCCAAGAATATTGTGCAAAAAGTGAAATAAGATATGTGAGAAAATATATTAAACAAATTTATAAGTAAGACTCCATAGAAAGGCAAGTATTTTGAACTACATTTTTATTATGAGTGAAATGAAAAAATACAGAATCAAATCAGTAAAACAAAATCTTAAACTTTTAGACAGATTGTGATTCACTATCTTTAACATCAAAAGACATTAAGAGAAGGCGCATGACTTCTCACAGCCAGGAGGATCTTCTTCATATTTAGTCAGATCCCTCAATTCTACATTCCTTACACATTTTCCACCATTCTCCCTTTGTCAAGTTGCAAACAGCTATCATCAGTACAAAAGCTCTGCCATTCTTGAACACTTTTTTAATGACCTTGTACTCTGTAGTTGAGATTATTCTGGTTTCTTTCCTAATACAGTATTCTACTGCCTTTAAAATTTGGTTACTTCAAAGTTAGGAAAATTATTTTCTAGTTCCCTGATCATTATTTAAAAAGAGAAAACTTGGTTATCTCTCTAAAACATGTATATTTTGATTAAATTAAGATAAGTATATTGTTTATTCTAATTAATAATAATGAACAGAATTGATTTATTCCATAGTGATTTTCTTTAATCTCTAAACATTTAATATTCCAGGTGGTCTCTTGAGACTTCAGTGATGAAAGAAGGGTGACAACACTGACAGGACAAGGGATCCTCAGCTGAATCCAATGATGTGTCTGCCAAGGTTGCATCCACGTCAGAGCAAACCCTCAGTCAGGATGCAGCACAGAATCTGTAACAAGCTTCACCTGCTTTTCCATCAAACTTCTAAGTTTCTTGTGCCTGAGGTACAATGTGTCTGATTCTCTTTCAGGTTTTGCTCCCTCAGGAAAAATTACTGTGTCCTTCTACCTCTAGCTTTAAATTTCAAATTACTTGTCCTACAATAAGTCCGTTATTTTGTCCTAAATTCCTGTCTCCTGTGTGCCTCACATGACACCATGTCGCTCTTCATTTTCAATGTCCGTAATTGCTTTGACGTTAAAATAAGAGCGTCAGCAGTCCCTGTTCAGAGTCAGGGAGTCTGAGCTCTGCCAATTGCTCTCTCCAAGCACAGGGCTGAAGATGGCCCCATTACAGCTCCAGCTAAAAGGCCGGGTCTTCCCCTCATTTTTCTAGGATATATCAGGGCCCTGAAATCTCCTAAGCAGTGACCAAGGAGGCACAGGGCCAAGTCTTACATAGTAGAATGTTCATGAAAATAGACCCAATTGTCCCCTCTCTCTGCCTTCTTAACCTACCTCTGGATTTTGCAGTTTCCCCACCAGCTGGCATTTATTTGCCCACCCACTGAGTCTGACCCGGCCTTCTGAGTTCCTTTGGATAATATAGAACACAACATGGCAGAACTGACAGTGTGTCAAATAGGAGTTTGGGCCTCAGGAGACATTGTGCACTTTCCATCTCTCTGATTCCTGCCACTGTCAAATTTAACACTATCTATTTGATCTTAGGCAGATGCTCAGACCATGAAAGATGCTCACTTTGGTGAGGGATAGGGAATCCAAGGGTTAATATTTCAGTCCCACTAAGCCACAGGGAACTTGAATGATGTCCCTCAAGACTTTTCTTCCCAGAGCTTACTCGGCTACAGTTGACTATTAAAAAAGTTTCCACTGTCAACCCTCTTCACAGTGGAAAATCCTTGCGTACCTTTTGACTTCTTCAAAAGTTGTTTACTAACAGGCTACTGCCAACCAGAAACCCTACCAATAACATAAACAGTTTAACACGTATCTTGTAGGTTATATGTATTAGATACTATATCTTACAGTAAACTAAAGAAAAGGGTATGTTAAGAAAATCATAAAGAAGAAAAAATATATTTACAGTATTTATTGAAAACAATCCATGTATAAGTAGATCTGCCAGTTCAAACCCATGTTGTTCAAGGGTCATCAGTAGTTTTTGAACATCTTTCCCACCTTAGAAACTCTCAGATATGGCTCTAAGTGTTGATCCCACGGCTCTCTTAGTTAATCCCTCCTTCTTATAAACTCTTTTTAGATTATTCTTTTTTTTTTCTTGAAAAAGCTGTTGTTTTCTTTACCTTCTTAGGTCTGTTCTTTTCTAGGTCTTTCACAGAAGGAGCCAATGGCTCGATTACCTCAGCTCCCAAATCACTGAAAGCCAAAAGAGCAGATATTGGGGTTCTAGCTAATGCAGCAAAGATAGGAACAACAACAAAAAAAAAAGAATAAAGGTTTTATGTTAAAAGACTTAAGGTTCACATTCTACCATTTGGTATTAAAAGTTATCCCCCAAAGAATACATCAGAGAACTCTAAGAAGGCATCCCCAAAGCCAGCCTTCTTTACTTTGCTTGGTGCGCACATGCCTTGAATATTGCTCAACACGTTTTTTCAGGATAAGCTGAACCACACAGAGCACATTCAATTTCTACTGTGATCCTGTGATACTTGGATTATACTTCTCTTGCATTCTGATATTCCTATACCATAATTATAAACTTAAGTTTATTCCTTTCTGGTCTGTAAACACATGAGTTTTGATTCATTTGAACATCCTTAGTATTAACATAGTACCTAGAGTACATAGGAGCACATTATGCTTTTGTTGAATGGATATGTATATAAGGAAGTCTTTAGCTTCTGGTAGTGGCCCATGTCAAATTTGTTCATGTTCTAATTAACCCATTTATTTTATGTTTTTTTATTGTCCTTCCATTTTTGCCTTCCATAATACTGTACTTTATATTCTCCATAATTTCTCACAACTTTATTTTTCTTTGTTTTTTTTTTTCTGGGTACTTTCAGTTAGACTTAGTTTACCATTCCTTCTCTTTTTAATCATCCCCATTAGGTTATAAACAGAATAATAAAAATATCAATAAATATCATTTTGTTTTGTTTTCAGTATTTTCTGGAGATACTTCTCTTTTTTTTAAGATTTTATTTATTTTATTTTTAGACAGGGGGGGAAGAGAGGGAGAAAGAGAGGGAGAAAGAGAGGGAGAGAAACATCGATGTGTGGTTTCCTCTTATGCACCCCCTACTAGGGACCTGGCCCACAATCCAAGCATGTGCCCTGACTGGGGAATAGAACTGGTGACATTTTGGTTCTCAGGCCGACACTCAATCCACCGAGCTACACCAGCGGGGCTCAATAAATATTTTTTTTTAAAAACACTGATTTTGTATTTCTGCCATAAGACTTTGTGTATCCTTTACAGTTAGATTCACATTGTGAACTTCAAAAAGGTAACATAGTATGTATAATTTCCTAAACATATTAATAAGAGAACTTCTGTTATAGAATATTTCATAAAGCATTCTGAGTTACACTATTCTGGACTATTTATTGTAACAGTTGTCCTAAAGTTAGATTTGGGACTCACACAACAATGACTTCCTTAACATAAATGCATGTCCAGCATGTTTTTTTGTACCCCTGCCATCTCCATGCAGAACAATGAACTCTCCAGTTTCCAAGCTGGGGCAATGGGTAGAGTTGAAGAAGATGCCTCAGATAGTTGAAAAATGTAATTTGTAAGCAAATTCAACACTTATTAAAGGCTTTTTATTTTCTTTAAAATTTCACACACACACACAAAACCAGGACCATAAAAGAAGGTTGATCTTTGAACTACTAGAAAACTCCCAGACCTTTTACAGAAATGGAAGTAATTTTTATGCTTTCTTCCATAATTTATAATAATTAGTTCTTGGCAAATTTTCCCTTTTCACCTTTCCTTGAAAAACATTGTGTTACGGGGCTTTGTGGCTTGTTTTTTGTTTTGTTTTATTTTGTTTTGGTTGGTTGTTTGAATGAATTAATGAATGGTAGCAATTTTATGCTAACATCACAGGTAAAGCAGAGACCTATAACTCACTTTTGTATTCACTGACATAGCTATACAAAATGAAAAATCAGTCTCTAAGATATTTTACATCTGTGAAAGTAAGTGTCATGGACTAAATTGCATTCCCTCTGCAAATTCACACCTTAGAATGTGACTGTATTTGAAGATAAGATGCTTAGAGAGATAATTAAGGTTAAATGATGTCATAAGGCAGGTCCTAATCAATATGTCTGGTGACTTTACAAGAAAAAGAACTAACACCAGGGACAGGAATACACACACACACACACACACACACACACACACACGTGAGGGCACAGAAAAAAGGCAGCTATCAGCAAGCCTGGGAGAAAGGCCTCAAGAAAAATCAAACTTGCTGATACCTTGATCTTGGACTTCCAGCCTCCAGAACTGAGGAAATGACGTTCTCTAAGCCACCTGGTCCGTGGCATTTTGCTGTGGCAGCCCTAGCAGACTAATGCAACAAGTAACCAATTGTCCAAACATCCAGGTAATCACTTGTACTTTTGGCCTTTTACTTAGACATTGATAAGAATATAGAACCTAGAATGAGACCGCAGGTTTTAAGACCAGACTGTTAATAAATATATGACCCTGAGTAAGCTGTTTAAAATCTTCAAATATCATCAGTAAGAGGGACTGAGAGAAAGACTACTTCTTAGTGCTGCTGTGAAGATTAAATAAGATAAAGAATGTAAGTGTTTATTAAACACAGGTCCCAGAAGCATACAACAAGGGCTTAATACATATCACCTATCATTATTATAGTTATTAGTATGACTTAATAAAATCAGGAAATTCAATTCCCCTGCAGATTCCAGATTCCTATCTTTATAAGGCTTTTTAAATGCAAAGTGACAGACAGTCCAGCCATTAGACAGTTTATTCCTTCTGTTATGAAATTTAAAGGGTCTTATTAGAATAAATTTATAAAAGTTTGGAACCCTTCTGAAGAGTAGTAGGGGCTGGGCAGATGGTGACTTTTTCTAAACCTTTTATTAAAGTTAGCCTATGATATTTGCAGTCATAAACCAATAAATTGCGGTAAAAATTATTTGTAAGCTTCTATAATCAAATAGCCTTGTAACATTTTACAAACAGGCTCAGTACATTCTTCTAAACTCTATGACCCCCTTCTAAAGGAAGTTCTGTAGTAGCTCACCAGCACGGTTTCCTGTTTTGTTACCTAGTTGTCACTCTCAGTGAAACAAAAGTGTCAATATCTGAACAATGGCTGGAATCTGAAATACCAGGATTCTGGAAACAAATGTGAGACTATAGGAATACAAAATGAGAAACAGACAGAAAATCTGTTCTTAGCAAAATTTCCCCAGGCCAGTTTAGTGCTAGGTAATTTGGGTTTCAAATCAATGTGCTAATTTACATAAAAGAAATAAAGCACAAAAACAAGAGAACATAAATTTAAAGGGTAAAATTACACAGCATCTCATGTATCTAAATAAGAACACTTACTGAATTTATTTTGGAGACAATCAATTTGCTCAATTTTCACCAATTGCTTAAGAAACTCCATTTGCAATTACATCAACCACCATCCCTGGCCTGCCTCTGCTATATCGTGAATTCTTAATTTTAGAGTTGTGAATTTGGATTTAAACAGTATGGATCCATATAACCAACCCCCATGTATGAGCTGTGTGGCATTGGGCAAGTCGTCTAATTCCTGCACCACTCAATGTACTCACCGATGAAAGGTTTTATTGTCATAATAATAGTAACCTGAGATCAGCTCACTCGTGTTATGTTTTGAGCACACTGACTATATAAAAAGTATTTAATAAACATTAGTGATTACTATTGTCAATGTAAGGAGCATTCAAACCTGTAGAGAAATTTTATGAGTTCATTTGAGCTAACTGATGACAATTACTGGGAAGCAAAACCTCAACAAGCTGAGAAAATGCCCTGGAAAATAATAGTTTTGCATCTTATTTTATACATCACAATCAAAGGAGTAGGTTTTAGAGGGTTATATGAAATCCCCTGCTGATAGATTAGAGAGGCAGAGGAAGTAAAGTGGTGAAACCTCTGGAATTAGATAAAAAGTAAAATGATAAATACATTTCTTTTACACTGGTGGGTACAAGATAGTTAACAGTCAACAATTAATATGATAATAATAATGATGAGGGGATTTATGGTCTCTGCTCTGAGGCAGTGACTAGTGACTGTGATTCGAGGGGCCCAGAAAGAGGGAAATTTTACTACTGCAAAGGCATGTTTATCAGGTATGTTATCCCAGATGCAAAAAGACAACAAGCAGCCTTAGTTAGGATGAAGATTGACCTTTGTTAGAAAAAAATACTGCCTTAGGACATGACTAATGCCATCAACTGCTTTTAGTTAGTGATTTTTAATTTCAGGTCCTCCTATGCGGTTACTTTTGGTCTCCGAGTCTGTAAGTCTTCCACACACGCCTCCCCTGAGCCTGTCAGGTTAATATGTGGCCCCTCTTCTTCCACGCTATAATTGTCAACACATCTTCACACCAAAATCTTTATCTTTGACCCTATTGTCTTACTCCTGAATTCATCTTACCCACAGGATGCTTTTCCTGAACATATCTTGGACTCTCTTTACTCCCTTAATTTCTCTGTGTGATTCTCCTATTAGCAAGAAAATTTATATTGACATGTGGTTATTGTGAATACCACTACTCGCTATCTGAAGTGTTTAAAGCATGAAGTAGTTTGATTAATAAAGTATTTACTTACCTTAAAGGAAATCCAGGTACCATCTGTGTCTGAATGATTAGAATTTAGGGAAAAAAAAAACCAACACTTTAATTCCTGAATCCTGATTTGAGGATTTAGAAGATACTTCAGTATTTTAAAGTATTTGAGAGAACAATAGAGAAAATTAGCCATTGAATAATGTGAAAAGAAAATAAACTTTTTGAAATTTAAGATTACTTGCAACTGTGGGGGAGGAAAACACCTCTACCCTAAGGTTCTGATAGTCAGATAGGCATGAAACAGATTAGCAAGAGAAAATAATCAAATTTAATACAAATGTGTGGAAACCCTGCATGCAACAGTCAGAGACCCTACATGTATGAGATGTTAGGAGATAGAAAGTAAACATGGGTATATTAGATGCCCTGAGCTAGAGATCAGGTAAGGTGCATCGAGGTTTCAAAACATCACCGAAAGTTGATAAGAAGAGCATACCTTTAGTAAATACAAGTTTTCCCTGCCATGTAGACAGACCAAAGAGTGGAAGAAAAGGGGCCACATATTAACCTGACAAGCTCAGGGGTGGCCTGCATGGCAGCCCTACAGAGAAGGTCTGAAATTAAAACTTACTAACTAAAAGGAGTTGATGGCCAGTAGTCATATCCTAAGGCAGTATTTTTTTCTAACAAAGATCAATCTTCATCTTAACTAAGCCTGTCTATTGTCTTTTTGCATCTAGAATAACATACATGATAAACATGCCTTTACAGCCCTGGCTGGTGTGGTTCAGTGAATTGAATGCCGGCCTGCAAACCAAAAGGCTGCTGGTTCGATCAGGGCACACACCTGGTTTGCTGGCCCAGTCCCCAGGAGGTGGTGCATGAGAGATAACCACGCATTGATGTTTCTCTCCGTCTCTTTCTCGCTCACTCCGCCTGTCTAAAAATAAATAAATACATAAAATCTTTTTTAAAATGCCTTTACAATAGCAAAGTAATTTCCCTTTTTCCTGACCCCTCAAATCACAGTCACCAGTCACTGTCCCAGAGCAGAGACCACAAATCCCCTTATGTTATTATCATGTTAATTGTTGACTGTTAATTATCCTATACCCACCAGTGTAAATGTGTCTATTGTTTTACTTTTCTATCTAATTCCAGAGGTTTCCACACTTTCCTTTCTCCTGCCTCCCTCCCTAATCTATCACCAATGGATTTCATGTAATCTCCTTAAGCCTCCTCTTTGATTGTAATGTACAAAATAAGGTACAAAACTGCCATTTCTTGGAACATTTCTCAGCTTGTTGAGGTTCTGCTTCCCTGAAATTGTCAGTTTCCATCAAAAAAACTCACAAAAATTCTCTACAGGTTTGAATTGTTTCTTATGTTGACAAAAGAAAGTTATCTCTGATAACCTTTTATGAGCAAAATCTTCAATTCGAATTCTACAAGGTAGTTAAGGGGGGGTTACAGAAGGTTCTTTTCAGCCTCTGGCTAAAGTTGCCTTTAGCACAAAACAATCTGTATGTCACAGAGATACACCTTGGGGGGACTGGTTCTAGACCCCCACACAACCAAGGTCAATTGGATTTTTAATAAATTATTTTTCATATCATCCTTCATTGTGTCTCTTTCCCTGAATAAAACGCCTTTTCCATTGGTCCATGCTAATATAGAGGTAAAATATCTGCTATCATTTTTCCTGCTGACATGTTTTAATCCTCCTGCTAATGAATGTCCTATATGGTTCAACCTTAGTAGCCAGAATCTATGGGGACCGACAGTAGCTATTGCTGAAGACCGTCATTAATTTTCAAGAACTGTGTCACAAACATGTAGAAAGAGTGGCATTTTGCAAATAAGATATTGTATTCTTTAAGACAGTAATGACATTTACATATCCAAGGGTCCCAGTGTCACAGAACCCTGCCAGTGCTGTTCTAGAACAGCTGTAGAGTTCCAATGCCCACCACCAGGAAGCATGATTCCCAATGCAAAAGTGTGGTGAAAAAGGAAAGGGGTTGGTTATTTAAAGGTTACATAGATTTAGAATAAATGGCAGATGTCTACCATTAAATCCCGCACCCTTTAAAGGCACCCCAAAACAAATAGTTCTGCCTCGCTTTGCGAAACCAGACCAGCTTCAGAGTACGCTGTCAGTGGTATTGTCTCTCAGAAACGCGGAAGTCTGCAGATCAGCATTCCCAGTCACAGTTCGGCTCCAAGCACCCCTCACGAATCCGGGTGGCTAGGTAGGTCCCGCGCAGCTCCATCAGCTCTGCCACTGTCCTCTCCAGATAGACTTGAATCTGGGCGGTTGAACAGATTCCCTACTGCCACGCCACGGCGACTCACTGGATTTCTGACTTTCATACCTTTTCTCTCTTACTCCAGACCACGTGACTCTTTTCCTTCTCTCCCGGGAGACCTCCTCTCTTACACTCCAGGCCTTGTAGTGGACCCTCTTCTCTTTCAGCCTGCCCTCATTTAAATACTCAACCTAGAACTTCCTGCGTGATCTCATAATCCAGCCCTTCGTGTGATGTGTCAGTGTCTGCCATTTTTGCCAGTTTCCTAGTTTCTTTTACCTTATTTTGGCTGCCATCTTTAATCAGGGCAAAATTGCCCAGTGATACACAGACAACTGGGGTGGGCATCTGACCCCTGTCTCTTGCACAAGTGCTATATGGAGACTATGTCATGAGTCCCTGAGTGTTCTCACAGTCACAGACACAGTTCACCCTAAGTGGCAAACCTCTTCCCTTCAGGAAGGCATGGCTATTAACTTGCCATTGTTATGCAATGTATCTCGAACACCGTATCATCCACTTCCCCCTTCCCCCGACCAAGGGTTCTGGGGGATGCGCTCTGTACCCCATTACACCATTCTTCAAATAGACTTCTCTCCATTCTTAAAAACTGGGCATCTTATAAAATTAACCAATAATTTATTTATTCTGTGTTTGAACTGACAAAAAGTGTTTTACCGTAATAGCTTTTTTATCTTTTTAATGCTTGGAAGACAATTTTTACTTCCTTGTTTCCTTAGAGAACTAATACTTCACGGTTCCTACGCATTTGCCGGCAATTACTCTTACATAGCACTTATGTTACCAGAGGAAAAGCCCATACTCTCAACCCGCCTTTTCTTGGTCAGCTGAGGTACCCGATTGCTTGGCAGGCTGTGCAGAGCTTCAGGGAAGAGAGGGCGCCTCTCTGAGGCTGGGACGTGGAGCTCACTGTCTCAGACGCAAAGTCTCAGTTGATAACTATAGAGGACTGTCTGGCTACCCAGCATCTCAGCCACATGACTGCCCCGCCCAGATGTGGCAGGAACCTTGGTGGACACCATGAGCTGCAGGGCACTTTCTCCCTCCAGTGGGAGTGGTCGTTGGGCCCAGCTGCATGGGAGTATTTGCCCGGAGATGGCAGAGCTGCTACAGCATTCCCTGAGGCCACCAAGGGCAGGGAAACTGGGCAGCCCCAGGCACAGCAGAGCCAGGTCGTCCCCGCCTACTGTCCAGGATAGTGTCATGGGGAGGTTCTTACACTGAGCATGCATAAAGCCTTTCCCCCAGCCCTTCTGGTACCATACTGGGGTTGGGACCAAGGAAAGGCAGGCACATGTGCCATAGAAGTAAAAATGGCAACAAGGGGAGGTGCTGGACCAAGCAGGCCTGTCTGTCTAGCCTGGGGAAAGAAGTTTTGGAAGTTGACCCACCTGAATCATGAGAAATCACCTGATCCATCCCACATCCAAGCTAATATAGACTCAGGGGAACAACGAAATGTTCTTTTGCCCACCTGGTAAATGTACAGGCTGGTATGTTCATGCGACCTCGCAGCCTTAGCAGCCACATGGCCCATGTCTACACGGGTCTCACATGCAAGCTCCAGGAGGGGCCTGAAATGGACAGCAGCCAGAAAAAAGCTAAACTACAGGTATGACCACTTAACAGCCACCTGAGGGCTCCAAAGATCTATATCGAAAATTGGAACAGAACTCTGGACACTGTCTTTGTCTTGCTCTTGGTGAAAGGAAATGGTCTTTGAGGCAAGAGTCTAACATTCTTCCAGATTGCAGCATCTGAATAAAACCTCTTTCCTTTTGCACCAGCAACTGCCTCAGGAGTTTGGCTTTTGTGACAAACTCACTTTTTGTTCTGTAACATTTATACTTCTAAACGCTAGGTAAAAAAAAACACCGTAGTCTAATCATTCAGAAAGTCATAATTGGTTATTTCAGATTGCATAATTTCTTAATATGTTTCAGTATTTTGAATAGCATGGATGATGCTGGTAGATTCAGTATATAAAACCTTTCACACAATTAAAATTGATTCCGGTATCACAACGTTGGCTTCAGTGCCTGCTATTAACTGTCTAAATTTTCTGATGACTTAATTGTTTTTGAATCCTGACTTCATTTTTATTACAGAAAAATATCTCCCTTTTGCTATAATGTCTTCATTTAATTTTTTTTTCTTTAATTCATACCTTCGTGGATGTTCTAATCAACTTTAAAATTCTTAAGTTATTTCCCACAGTTAACAGCTTTGGGATCAAGTACTCTTCAGACCATTCAAGTGTAAGCTAGGCAGTAGATCAGGTAACAACAGAACAAAAGCAGCAACCTCACAAACACACAGGCAGCTAGGAGAGACCATGTTGGGGATACTTACACGAGGCAGCCGCCCTTGCTCCCAGTTTAAGTGGGTAGAGAGAATACTCCGATTCCCAGTTTCATGGCCCTGAAAATTCTCTTGAACTTGCTTCAGAATCTTGAGAGTTGATGGTAAAATTTTAATTAAGTAAAAATTTCATCAGTCCAGGAAGACTCGAGGCCAATAAGATGAAGCCATCTAAGCTGTATGGAAAGTAATTTTAAAAAGCCTTGTTGGTATTTCCATAACAGAAACAAAGGTATTTTTCTTTTTGGTGGGAGGGGGTCCTGTATTATTGAATAGATTTTTATCAGAAAAGTCAATGAACTAAAAATATTCTGATGAAATTCAACAAAAAGACCTACCGATTTGGAATTTGAGGCTGGCTTTTCGTCTCCAGTTGTGAGGTGGAAGATGAGGAGGAGTTGCCTAAGATATGGAATATATAATACAAAAGAAAATAAGACCGCCTTCTGTAAACCAACTGAGAACAGAAAAAAGACACTATTTTAGCATAACAATCTTTATCATGCTAAGTGAAATGGGAATTAAAACTGGTAGGAAAACGTCAGGCTGCCTGGAAAACACCTGAGTTTGAGGTTCCCTCCTGATGGGAGGTTGCCTCAAGCTACCTTTTCTAAATGAGAGACTCAGAAGCAGTCTCTAGAACAGCAGGAGTGGAGAAAAAAACGAGAATGTTAAAATGGAATCAGTGCTAAGGAACAAAGAAGACAGGGTCGGTGCTCTTCACGAGGCCAGCAGAGCAAGCCCAATAGGGTTAGGGAGACGGAGCCCTGCCCCACCCTCGGGCTACTCAGTGCATATAAGTGACCGAGATTAAGGAGAACCTCTCTGCACACCCTCTGGCTTCTCTGTGTATTTATTGACTAAAAGACAGGCAGAGTTTTTAGATAATAAACAAGCCCTTCTCTCTCTTTAGTCCTACTATTATTTGTAGAATCATGGTAAAATAATCCTAGGTTCACCATGAGAAACCGAGCAGTTTAGAGTTTAGAATGTCGGTTTAACTTTGCCTTGCACTCCCTGGCAATGTGGTATCCCCAATCCCTCAGTTCTCATTCTGATTACCTGACTTAGTCCTAGACTTTTCCCTTACACAGAATCACATGCTAACACCCAGTAACACACTCCTGCACATGTTGGCTGATGGGGTGTGTTTTGTACTTCATGTGACATAGGCTGAGATTCACAGACAGTTACAAGGTCCAAAGGCCTTACTCACACAGCTGACCACCACCTGGGAGTTGAGTTGGGGCTGACAGCCAGAAGCTCCAGTTTTCTTCCACATGGACCTAGCCATATGGTAACTTATGGTTCCTCACAGCACGGTGTTATGTTTCCAAAAGGAAGAGCTAGAAAGCCCAGTTCTATAACAACTCTGGCCCCAGAAAATACAGAATGCCACTTATGGGCCACCCCAGAGTTACAGGGGTAACTAGACTTGACCCGTGGATAGAGGACTACACAGAGACAGAAGGATTGTAGGAATCCACCTTTGAGGTCTACCACACAGACTTAATTTCTGAACAGGCTAAGAACAAGCCAAAAAAAAAAAAACCCCCAAAAAAACAAACAAGAAAAGCCTTTGAGAATTAGCCTACTGTGAATACAAGTTCTATAAATTCCAAATTAACACAACAAATATATTCTTTGTGTAACATTTCTACTTTGTGTTAAATAGGTTTTAATTTAGTTCTTAGAACTAAAAAGCATTATACATTTTTTGGTTTAATTATATTACTTTGAGGTAAATAAAGCATTTAAAGCATTACTCAGTAAGATATTAATTCTTCTTCTTTTTTTTATTGCTATAATCTCCACCAGTAGTATAACAGAAATAATTTTTAAGAATTTATGATGAAAATAAATAAATTTACTCAAAATAAATCTTTAAAGGAAATATAAGTTGCCTAAAAAGCTGACTTTATGAGAGAAACACATATTATTGCAGCTACTAAATGATTATCAAAAATGACAGCTAAATATTTAACATTTTAGTCACACTTTGACAATGACAAAAATCTCTGAGCTATCATAGTGCAATATAAAATATTTTTTAAAAGATGATGATGAAGAAGAAATACCAAGTGAAAAGTTAACAATAAAAGAGAAGCCAAAGTTGGTAAAACATAGCATTTCAGAGAAAAATCTGTCAAAAAATAATTAAATAATGTTTACCCATTAGGTAATGACTGTTTTATTTATCTAAAATGAAATATGGATATAACACATGTCAAATCCCAAATCTGTTTACATATGCCCAGAAATCTACCTAAGAAATTAAAAAAACAAAAACAAAAACTGAGCTATTTGTTTTATTTATTAGTATTACAGCCTGGCACTACACCTCTCCAACTGGGAGAAAACTAAACGCCCATGTACCAGGGCGCCAGACTGAGAAGCACATGGCACTGCCCAGCAGCCGAAGCCTGGTTATTGCAGATGGTGAAAATCTATCTGGGAGCCTCCTTACAGCTTGATGAGAAAAAGCATCAGCTATTTACTTTTCGGCATTGCAGGAAAAAGTTTTAGATTTATTTAAACACAGAGGAAAAGGTATTACCTTTATTCATGAGATGTGGGCATGTTATAAAGACTAGAGGGAAGTCTCTTAATCCATTTCTTTAGAAAGGGTTGGCAGCTCAGGGAACGAGAAGAAAACTTTTTGGAGTTTTTAAATATTTAATACCTTGCTGCTACTTTGCAGTGTGAGAAAAACTTATGGTCCTTTACTGGCAAATATTTCAGAGCTTATCCTAACTTCTATGGAATTTTAAAAAATGTTTAATAATTCTAAACTACAAAGCTAGATTTAAAAAAACAGAAGCTTAGGGCAACAAGGTAATTCTTTTTCTGCAAAATTAAAGAAATATAAAACTATTAAAATTTCAAAATCAGATTTTTCACAGCTAGATAAAAATATGTTTTATTGGGGTTTTAATTAATTATCTTTTAGTTAATGTTAATTGATTGTCTATTGAACCTGAGTTATTTTAATTAAAAAATTTGGGTGAATCAAATAATTATGGGGTATCTCTTATTAACAGTGAATAATTTGGTAGATAGACATAGATATTAGGCAAAAAATAAAATTCTGGGCCTTATTTTCTTGGGAGCTTTCTGTCCTATATGAAGGTTGAGGTAGAAATTATTAAAATAAGGTAATTGTAGAAATATATTTTAGAAACCTCCAGAAAGTCTCTCTTAATAGACTTACTTCAGATTTTGAACCACATTTATTATTAGCATCATAAAGTTAGGCCACTAATAAAATAATGTGTATTACCTGGAAAATGAAGCATATTATTTTTTTATTTTTGATTCTCTATACATGTATGTGCATATTAAATTATTATGTAACTCCCATCCACTATCAGAAAGGATCATCAAAAAAATCTGATGATAAAAGGCACCACATGAGAAAAAACCTAAGTTATAATGCATTTTTAAAAATGAAGTATTTGGCCCTGGCTGGTGTGGCTCAGTGGATTGAGTGCCAGCCTGCAAACGAAAGGGTTGCCAGTTCGATTCCCAGTCAGGGTACGTGCCTGGGTTGCAGGCCAGATCCCCAGTAAAAGGCATGCAAGAGGCAACCACACATTAATGTTTCTCTTCTTCTCCTTCTCCCTCCTTTTCTCCCCCTCTTCCTCTGTGTTTATAAATAAATAAATAATTTTTTTTAAAAAATGAAGTATTTGGTTCTATAAATTCAACAATGGGAGCAGTGGTTAGCAGCAGGCGTCCTATAGCCAGACTATCTGGGCTTAAATCCTTCTTCTGTGTGTAACAGCTGCATTCTGACAGCCCTTTGGCAAGTTAATTAAATTCATCATGGCTCAGATTCTTCATCTTTAAACTAGAGATGTACCATATTTTATCTAAGACGCTTTTGACTGTAAAACACACCATTACTTTAAGTTCTACTACAAAAGAAAAATCACCCAAAGCAGAGAGTTGAAGAGAAATCTGTGAGAAAAGTAAAATGTACCCAAGGACTATGACGTCAATGTGACACACAGTGAGGGGACCAGAAAACTTGCCTGCCTCCCCCTTGGCCCAGAGGGAACATGGGGAAAACAAATAGGCACGATACGGATTGGAAGCCAGTGTCCTTTCTGTTCAGCACTGAGTCCACAGTATCAACATGGTCTGAAAAACCTCAAAGAGAAACTTAATTGAAAGTGGGCTTATATTGGTCATGTTCCAATACAGCAGAAGCAAACAAACTGTCTCTGGAGGACTTTGATGAAAATCTAAGCTGAAGGCACTCTAAGACAACACTGAGTATAATTGATTTCAGAGATGTTACAATGGGGAAAAAAGTATACGGCAGGTTGATTGCAAATATGACTAGATTACTTCCCTTCCCTAAATCCACATTCTTTGCAACATGACTTTGCAGCTCCTCCTGTCAAGAGGTCTACTTCCCTACACTGGAATCTCTGCTTGTCCTGTGACTTCTTTGGTCTAATATAATGTGACAGACATTATGGTGTGTCCTTTCCAAACCTAGAACCAAGAGACCTTGCTCACTCCTACTTGGTCTTTGATCTCTGCCGCTTCCAGGAAAACAAACCCCTGCTAGCCAGCTGGGAAGCTGAGGTATCATGTTAATTAAAGCCAGTTCATCCTAACCAAGGTTTTCTACATCACGCAGACCCCAACCTACCAACCAGCTGACCGTGCATGCAAAAGCAAGCTTATCTGAAATCATCTGAGCACAGCCAGTTCAACAAAACCACCCTATAGGCTCATGAACAAGCATAAATATTTATTGGGTGGAGGGACTGAGTGAAAAAGAGAAAAAGAAAAAGAAAAACCTCATGGACGCGGACAACAGTGTGGTGTGTGATGATTACCAGGCTAAGGCAGGGTTGGAGGCGATAACTGGTGACGGCAGGAGACATGACTTGGGGAGGTGAACACACGATACAGTGCACCAATGATGTGTTTTGGAACTGTGCACCTGAAATCTGTACAATTTTATTAACCAGTGTCACCCCAATAAATTCAACAAAAAGGGAAAAAAGAATACATATTTGTTAGTTTAGGACATTACATTTTAGGCAGTTGTAGTTACGCATCAATAGCTAACTGAATAAGATATATCTTGAAATCAGTGAAATACAATAATGGTATCCACATTATAGGACTATGGTAAGGAATTGATTTAATACTGCAAACACTTAGAATAATGCTCCATACATGACAGCTCTAGAAAAATCCTATCTAAATTATTTATGGTGGTGTCAATATGCAACGGACTTCTGTTTTCAAATTTACTTATATATAAAATGGGAGTTCTAATCGAAGAATGATGTGAAGATTGAATGCAAGCAGAAATATTTTATAAGATAAAATGAAATGTGATTTTAACTATTAGGTGGCAGCTAGGAAGGAGAGGTCAGATAGGAAATACAGGCAGGGCCCTCACCATAACAATCTAACAAAGAACTTAATCCCAGAGGCTAGAAGCAAAAGGAGACATGTCTCATCAATGGACTCAGCGGCCCTGAGCTTGGTTTGATAGAATTGCCAGGTGCCCCGAGCATTACAAGCAAAACAGCACAGGAGGAAGGGAACCCTTGAGACTGTGTGCTAGGAAAGGGAGCTTCTGCAACAATTTCCCTAACTATGACAAAGAGCCTTTACTAACTGAGAAAGTCTTTGTAGCTGTACATTATTTCCAAGGGGAGAAGGCAGGAGAACCTGGAAGCTAGCTGAGGCATATAACCCCCGAACCCCAATAGATTAGCTAAGTACCCACCTGCAGCCTTGGCTCAAGCATATAGAGGAAACTCACTAACTTAATAACAAGCTTACTAACAACTTTATTTCCTCTATACGTGGGGCATTTAGACTAGCTGGGTGCCTGCCTGTAACTTTGTGTTCATGTGTGTTTCATAAATAAACTTGCTATTTCATTTCCACTATATGTGTTGTCTCTTGCTTGAATTCATCCCTTGAGGTGAGACAAGAACTGAGGTGGGAAAAGAAGGCCTCCCAACTCAGGTCTCCCTCTCCCCACTGTAACATGACTACAGCTACACATAAAGAAATTGCTAAAATACAGTGACTTATATGTCCAAAGAAGTATAAACATGTATTAAGCCAATACAAAAAAACCAAAAAAACAAAAAAACCCACAAAAACAAATGATGAGTTCTGTCTGGGAGACCCAGGAATGGTTTTATAGGGGAAGGAATATTTTAATCAAACACAGAAAAATAGGAAGGAATTGGTAAGGTAAAGGATTATTGTAAAACAGAGAGTGGATGGCATTCCATGTTAAAGATACTGCATATGCTAAGAGTCAAAGATTTGAAAGTGTCTGTGGTAGTCTTGCCTGTCTGATGTGACTAGAACCTATAGTATAAGGAAAATAGAAATGAAGCCAGGAAGACAGGTTAAAAAGCTAATCATGTATCTGGTTAAGAAAAAAAGACTTTCTTCTTTTAGCAATAGATGTCACCAGAGGTTTCAAAAAAGGCCAGTAATATAACAAAATTTGTATCTTAGGAATATCATTTTGGTAGCAATACAGGGGAATGATTGGAAGGAGCGCAGTAATCACAATCCTCTAGTTGAAAACTGATCAGGGCCTTATTGACGACCTGGTAAACATAACAGGAGACACGTTTGAAAGACACATTGGGGGGCTGCTAAAATTCCTGAACTAAATTGCGCTCATGTAAACAACTGCGTGTAATTCCTCTAAATGTCTTACGAAGCTCAAATAGCTCACTGTCCATGAGAACACAGCCAGGGATGAAAACTTAAGTCTGTTGGGCTCCAAAGCCCACAGTATTTTACCCTTGTGTGTTGCTTACCAATTTATAGAACAAGGAAAAAAAAAACAAAACCAAATATACCAAAACCTTAATGTATTTTTTTGTAATTATTCATTCGGTTTACCCATAGATACCAAATGAAAGCCCCAGTGAAACATAAATAATTTAACCTGAATTAATTTATTAAATTATCATAGAAATGAGCCTTTTAGAATGGATTATGGCCAAGTAAGGCTTAACTGGGAGAGGTTAGAAAATATCACTAGCCAGGTGTGATGCCACACTGGGCATTCCCAAATAGTCCAAAATTTTTTGAGGAGGCTAAGACCAGAGAAGGAAAGGCTCCGAAAGGAAAAGGTGGTCAAAAAGGGATGAGACATCTAGGTGACAGACTATAGAATAATTCTTGAGGACTTCCAGGCCCTGCAAAGGAAAAGAGCATGTATACAACCTTCAAAGTATATGACGAGATGCCATCAGTTCAATGGAATGGGATCACATAAACTGCTGCAGAATTTGGAACTAAGAATGAGAGTTAGAACTAAGATGAAGCACAGCTTTGGGCTTACTAAAGAAAAATATTTTCTATTATCTAGAACTATCCAACTCCAGAAATGAGTTTATTCATGGGGTTGTTATATATTTAATAATACTTAATATTTAAGTATTATTCATTCAAAAAGATTAATTGAGCAACTAAAATTTGCCAGCTTCATGATAGGCATTTAGAAACAAGTGTGAACAAGACTAAGTATCAGAAATGACTCTAGGAGGGGATTCTGCATTATTTTATTTAATAGACCCTTACCTAATACTGACTGTATGCTAGGCAACTGTTTGAAAATCATAGCAAATATCAATTTACTTAATACTCAAAACAACTTTATGAATGGAGAAACCGAGGCAAAAAGCAGTAACTTGTCCAAGAGTAAGTTCACAGGTAGCAAGAGCCAGCACTGGGGTTCAAATCCAGATGGCCTACCTGCAGGTCTGTGCCGTTGGCCGTGGCAACTGCTGCTATCGCCTGCCCCGCTGGGGGGCGCTGCTCTCCCAGAGTGATAAGGCTCTTCCATTGCCTCACTCTGAGGAGGCTCTGAGCAGACCCATAAAAGTGGTAGAAGATACCAAAGCCATTTTTAGTCAATTGCAACATGTTCCCAGTGACCAAACTTGATTAGGTTTTGTCATTTGCTTTTTCTTTCAAATATGAACACATGCAGCCAAAAAACACACATACATGCCTCTAATTCAGAATGTTTTTTTTTTTGTTTTACTAACCCTGTTGATGTAAGGAAGTCTGGGTATCTATGGGAGCGAAAGTTTGGAAACTGATTTTGTTACACAGAATTTATTTTTTTTTAAACGTGTACAAAATTAAGAATTATTTCTTCTGAGTGTGAGAAGGGGAGAATGAGAATAGGGATGGAAAGGTGGTTTTTACATTTTAGAAACTGATACTGTTTGGCTTTCTATGAGCATCCTTATCTCCTTAATTAAAAATTCACAGCAGCAGTCCCCAACCTTTTTAGCACCAGGGACCAGTTTTGTGGAAAATGATTTTTCCACGGACAGAGTGGTGGGTGGTTTTGGGAAGATTCAAGTGCATTACATTTATTGCATACTTTATTCCTATTATAATTACATTGTAACATATAGTTAAATAATTATACAACACATCATAATGCGGAATCAGTGGAGCCCTGAGCTTGTTTTCCTGCAACTAGAGGGCCCCATCTGGGGTGATGGGAGACTGTGACACCGAAGTGTGTGGCTTATGTCCAGTCTACTCCACAATCTCATTTTGGTTGCTGTCACTGAAGAAACCCCTGCTTCACAAAGATAGGATGTTGGTTATGGAAGGAGGCTTTTCAGTGCTTTTGTGGCAGTCTCAGGATATTTCACCTTGACTTTAATCCAGAACATATGGAGAGTTAAAGTTGTCTCAAACATAATTTTAAGGCCGCCGTCATTTGCAGCCTCAAGCAGTTAATGCTCACCCAGCACAGACAATGCTGATTCACCTGGCTTATTCACAAATGGGTCGCAGATCCATTCCTTCCAAGTTCAGGGGTCTTTTGTGGTTGGGAAATAATGCTCAGGCTCTTTTGAAAGCTGAGATGGGTGATCATGCACCAGCTGGGAGAAAGGAGGCCCTGGCCCAGTCTCTTCACTCATCACCCCTATAATTCCAATTTGGCTTTCAATGCAGTCACTTTATCTGCAGACTTGAACATAATTGTTATTTTCTCCTGAAGTGACAGATTTTGAGTTCATTGAGGAGTTTGACTATGTCACTGAAGTAAGTAAGTTTTGCAACCCATTCTGTGTCACTGAAATGTGCTGCCAGTGGTGACCGTTTTTCTAAAAGAAATTTCTGGAGCGGCTCTCATACCTCAAGAACTCTGACCAGTGATCTGCCTTTAGAAAGCCACCTCAATTCTGTGGGTAAGAGAAGATGTGAGTGCTCTGCGTCCATCTCCTCACAGAGCTGCATGAACAGATGTGAGTCAAGGGCATGGACTTCAATGTGGTTGATCATTTTAATCACATCCTGCAAAATGTTGGTAAGTTCAGGTAACATTTTTCAGCTATTCATCATTTCTCTGTGGATGACAAAATGCATAGATTCACATTCAGAAGTGGCCTCTTTGACCCACGTACTGAAGCCAGAAAGCCGTCCAGTCATGGCAGTCATTCTGTTTGTGCATTTACTGACCCAAAATGACCAATTCAGTTTTCCTGATATGTCATCATTCAAAGACTTGAATAGTTTCTTCAGCTGTAGTGTTGGTTGGCAAAAAAAATTACACATAACATATCCTCATGTGTATCCTCCTGAAAAATATATGGCACAGAAACAAGTATTGTTTCCTTGTTGTTGACACCAGCAGACTCGCCAACCTGGATTGTATACCATGGTGACTCGTTAATCCTCTCTAAGAATCATGTCTCAATTCCCTCCACTATTTCATCAGTTTGTCTAGTTATAGTGCTAGCTGAAAGAGGAACACATGACGACTTTGAACTGCAGTCTCTCCTAAAAGTTCACAACAAATGTCCTTAGCACCAGCCAGGGTCAACTCTTCACCACTGGTAAAGGGCTTCCTAGCTTTAGTAATGCAGTTAGCCACTAAGAACGATACTTTCAGTGCAGACACATTTGATAAAGAAGCAGTGATGGCCTTCAATAATTGCTTCTGTTCAAGGTTTGTTTGTTTTTTTTTCCCTTTGAAAAACTCAAAAGCTTGTCTTTTAATGCAGGGTGTTTGTTCTCCATGTGGCAAAGCAGTTTTGATGGTTTTGTGGCTTCATTGGATAGCCAAACATCACACATTATACAAAGCAGACTTGGAGAATGTGAATCACCTGTTGCAAAAAACATAATTTAACTAGGACTCCTGGTGTTTTCTTTTAAATGCAGCTTCTTTTTGTTGGCAGTCTTAGAGCCTTCTGCTGTCTCATCATTGGGTCTTTCCCCCTTTTCAAAGTAGCTCTCTAGCAATGTTTATTTTTTACTCATTTGGCTAGGGTTAGCTTGTGGGCTCACCGAAACCGTGACTGAGACAAGTGTGTAGTGTGGGAAAGATGCATGGAGGGAAGTGGTAAATAAAATAACAGGCAGGCCATGAGCATACTAAATTAAGTGTTGGATTCTGACTTAAAGCCTGCTACCAGATGCAGCTTAGTTGTCACTTGCCACTCACTGACAGGGTTTTGATAGGAGTCTGCAAGCAACTGATTTATTACAGTCTCTGTGCATTCAAACCTCTCTGCTAATGATAATCTATTTGCAGCCTCTCCCCAGCACTAGCGTCGCCACCTCAGCTCCACCTCAGATCCTCAGGCATTAGATTCTCATAAGCAGCACTCAACGTAGATCCCTTGCATTTGTAGTTCACAGTAGGGTTTGCACCACTATGAGAATTGAATGCCACTGTTGATCTGACAGGAGGTGGAGCTCAGGCTATAATGTAGGTGATGGAGAGCAGCTATAAATACAAAGGAAGCTTTGCTTGCTCACATGCCGCTCACCTCCTGCTGTGTGGCCTGGTTTCAAACAGGCCATGGATTGGTACCAGTCCTTAACCCAGGGGTTTGGGAACACCTGATTTACAGGAAACTTGTGTGAGTAAAACATATTATAAAATAATAACAAGAATGTCTCTCATTTTCGGTTCATCTAAAAGTGAAAGCAAAAATTTTGAATTATGAACAAAATTTATAAGATTGCCTCCAGGTCACATAATTAGAGAATGTTGGAGATAGTATCATGAAAATCACCTATCATACAACTACCTTAATTTATAGATAAGAAAATTGAGGCCAAGGAAGTTTGTGAAACTTGAATAGGGTCATGTTTCCCTTGGACAGAAAACAACCTGATTAAATTGAAATGCACATGAAAATTATTTCAACTGTACACAAGCTTAGACATAATCAGTGTCCCAACCGGGCCTAGAACTAAACTTTTCTCATAAGCTGATAAAAGCTCCCGTTACTTTCCCTCTCACATGTTTCAGAGTGGTCTACCATTGTGAATCACCTAGACATTAGTGTAAAGGAACACAGAACTCTGGGAAAATTCATTTAACCTTTCTGAGTCCCATTTTCCACATCTGTAAAATAGTGGTAATAATGATACCAATAGAAAGCCTGTCCAGTCCACTGGGAGCAGGCTGAGGGCAGGAAACAAGAGAGACCCCCCGGGGGAGATCGCAAAGTGTGAGGGGCCATGGTGAAGCAGTGCTGGTCCCTCGGGCAAGGCCACCTTGCTCAGTGCATTCTCCCCTGCCCCTGGGGCAAGTGGCAGCAAGAGGAAGTTCTTACATTGAGTACATGGAACGCTATCGAGATAATGGGATAAGAGGGAAAAGCCCTCTTCATCCCTTCCAGTATCAGTTTGGGGTGAGACCATGGTAAGTCCGACACTTGCACAATAGAAGTTAAAAAGGCAGCAAGGGAAAGTGGTACCCAAAGAGGCCTGTCAGTCTAGCCAGGGATGGAAAGGATTGGTTGAAAGGTGGACCCACCCAAAGCATGCAAAAGTTTAGAAAGTTAATTGGTCATTCTGAGAAAGCACTGGGTTTGTTCCAAACCCGAAACTAATATAAACCCAAAGGAGATAAAGAAATGGTTCTCTTGCTTGTGGCTCACTGCTCAGAACGAGCACTGGACAGTGCACAGTCCTACCCTTTCCATTGGCCATGTGAGCTTAGTCGCATGGGCCATGACCTCTAGGAGCAAGCCTCTCTCTCCCTTTCTGACTGGCCGGATGATTTGTTGGCATGTTTGGGCATTCTCTGGCTCTGGCACACTGGAACTTGTGGCCCTAGGAACTTCAAGGCCAGTGGTGGTGCTGGCTCCACATGTGTCCCCCAGGAGGGGACCTGATGCTGGACAACAGCTGGGAATAAGCTAAGCTACCTGAATGACCACTTAGCAGCTGCCTCAGCTTCCAAAGAATGTACTTTAAAATGGATCAGGAACTCTGGCACTGCAATTTGTTTTGGTTTTGCTAAAGGCAGCTGTTCATCTTCTGGGTTTTGTGGAGGAGATGAACTGTGAGATGGGGAGTCCCCCATCCTCCCAGATCGTTCAGCATTTGATAAGAGAATTTTTCCTTTCTCACCATCCTCTGCCTCTAAAGTTTGCCTTTTGGTGGCAGCAGGCAGCCGAGCCCTATTTTTGTTTGGTAAAAACAATACTACCTGCATCATATTGTTGTTCTGAAAATTAAGCAAGAAAAATCAGGTAAAACACAGTCTGGAATATAGGTAGCACACAATGAATGTTATTGACATTTAGTAGTAGTAGTAGTTACCAAATCACTTAACATTAGCTGCAGCCAGCTTCCCACTGCAGATTATTTTTTCCTCCCAAAGGAATTCTATATCTTAAAGTATCCTGGTGACTTTCATATGATGGACTTAGAAATGAGTCAGAGCACAAGTGCACGCACTGCCGTTATTTTGAGCAAGCTTTAAATTTCTAACGTTCACTTTTTTCAGTGGAAACTATAGTGATATCAGCCTTGTAGAGCTGTCAGGTCTAAGGGAGAAGACAGGGAAAACCATTAGTCTTATTAAAACCTTCAGTAGGTTACAGCATGTGTAATTATTTATTACAGCATATTGCTAGAATATGTGTTCTGAAGACTTTGTGGATCACACAAACTGCATTCTGCTGAGAAAGGGCCCAGAGCTCAGCAAGATTATTGCACCTGGGCAATACGTTTGTTTTCCTCTTCAACTATTTGACTAAGGCAACCTGTGTTCAAGTACAGAGCAAAGAAAAAGAGATAAATCGAGAATTTAGTACTTTCTCCTAGGAAAGAATTCAATACTCTTCCCCTAGGAAGAAAGAAACAGGTGGAAATCCATCCAGAGGACTCAGCCTTGTCATTGGTCAATTTCAATCCATGTACTATAGTTGAGAGGAGGTAAAGGGAAATGGACATGTGTCTCTCATCCACTATTGTGCGTAAGATAAAAGGATGAAAATATTGGATTTGGATTTTAAAAACAATTCTTGTGTCAACCCAGAATTGTTCTTCGAAAAGGAATCACCAGGAGGACAATGGACATAATGGAAGCCCAACTATGGAACCAAAAGGGGTATGTGAGTCCATATTGAAGGGATGGAGAGAGACCTGTGAAGTGCTAAGGTAGCAATGACAGAGGATATGTGGACTTTGATGTATTCCTGACATTCATTATCAAAGACGCAGTATGCCTTTAAAGACACAGGGGTAAGTGAACAGAAAATGATAAAATGCATGGAATAGAAAAGCAAGGAGTCAAGAAAAGAATTTCAATTTAAAATTTCACTTGACCTACATAAATATTTTTCAAAGTATGGCCTCTAGACACTCAATATAGCTTACCTACTGCATGCAAATTTTAGAGGAAAGTTCTCATTGTCCTTCTCACCTTTATTCCAATTTGCAATGCCTTCTTCTTATATCCCTATCTGAACCAGAAAGGGATAAGGATGCAAATGTTAGGAACAGATCTATTTAAATAATTTGCAAATACTAGCTTATATAATAATTTATAATTATATACTAACTTATAGTAAAAATAAAGGTTAACAGTTTTTAATCACAGCCAAACAAATTCATGCCATGTATAACTTACACATCAGTCCAATGGAATAAAATAATCCGATTGGACCAACAGAGAAGAGCTTATTTGTTAAGAGGAGAGGAAGTGGCACTCGATGGGCCGCACAGTGAACTAGGAATGAGATGTCCTGGTAAAAACTTCATTTATGCCCATGTCACTCAAGGACCTTACGTGCTAAAGCCCAGCTGATCCAATGCAAACAGGACAATGCTGTATAAAGACTGTTGAAGTTTTCCCACAGGTCTGATTATAGCAAAAGACAGCATTATAAGAAAAAATTGGTAGTGGAAGTAATAAAAAAAAAACAAACAGGCAAATAAAAGACTTGGAATTTATCTTGGAAATGAAGACATCCACTACTAGAAGGGCATCAGTGTGAATTTTCTGCTCACTTTGTCTCACTCATTTCCCAGCTGGCAAATCCTCACTGTACCTTTTAGTGGTGTGAAGCTTTTTGTTATTCACCATAACCAACAGCACGCTCCTTCAGATGTTCTGGTGCTAAGAAGATCTGCTTTAATCTTATCAATTGAAAATGGGCACTTTTGACTTATTTCATACATTAGTGAGTCTCCCATTTCATATAGTTACTAAAACACTTGATAAGGCACTAATAAGAAATGGTAGCCTGACCACCAAAATTTCAAACCAGGCTACGTTTGTTGCATGTTCCATAAAGCCCCACAGGCTCATCGAAGTCAAGGAGACCTGAAAATGCGAAGTCACGCTGTTGCATTCTGACATTATAAGATATATTGCCTTTCATTCACTTTTGTGGTACTTTTAAAAATTAGTCTATAAAATTTTCACGGCAGCGTAAAAGCATTGAAGTGTAAGTAATGGAATGAAATGGCTTGAAATGAAAAAACAGTTCTTGAGATTATGATGGTGGCCCAACCAAAATGTACAGCAAAGAACTAAGAATCCAAGGAAAACATTTGAGAAAATACTTTTGAAAAGTTGCTTTAAGCATCTCTTTAACAACTGTGTTATGGCCGTGATTGGACCATTTATTACACTCTGGGCAGGGCTGGTAGGCAAGGCCATGCACAGCAAGGAGAGGGTACAGGATTGTTCTCGGGCTGAGAATAAGGAGTTGCCGGGACCTCTTTGTTTATAAGGGGCATGTTAGTTTCGTAGTCAAGGTGGGGTCACTGGGTATAGGAGTACCTAGCATCTCTAGGGTAACCGGAGCAAAGCATGGACAGGTAAAAAGCTTATAGCTAAAGGAGCTGAATGTTCAGCGCTAGGGCCAGGGCAGATTCGTTGTTGAGTGGATGAGGGATAAAAAGGCCGTGAGGGAGGAGTCCAGAAGGGAAAAAGAGACCCGAGTGAAGCCGTCTGCTACCAGCCAGGCCGGTATAGAAAAGAGTTCAGTTGCTTTGCTTGTAAACTCTCTTGACCCCTATCTGAACAGTAACCACAGGAACCACAGCATCAAATGAAAGTGGTTTATTTGATAGGAAGTAGAATCCCAAATCCCAGAGTCCCTAAGGTTTGCGTGGCTCCCAGGTCCTATCAAAGCCTGTGTTTGTTTCATGTGTGTTGACTCTGGGGCAGCCAGTACTCATTTTGAAAGAGGCAGGTGAAAGGTCATGATACATTAGTACTGAAAATTCTTCTAGACACTTTTATTTTTCTCAAACACAGTTTCTTTTGATGATACTCTAATATAGGTTTTTCAGAGAAAAACCTTTGCTTGCTCAGAAAATCCCCACTGCCTTTGTTTTAAGGACTCACTTATAAACAAGGGCAGAATGCATATGACTTTGAGTTTTCAATCTGTCATCTATTTTAAATTTACTTTGCTAAGAGAATTAACCTCTCTGGCTCAGTTGCCTGGCTAGAACAATAGAAACATTAATATCAAGCTCACAATCCGTCAAATCTCTTAAAGCAACAGACCTACATATTCCACTCCTCTTAGGCATCACCCCTTCAGGAGACTGCGGCTCACATCGCACGTCTCCTTAGGGACCCTGCCATCTTCCCCCAAACTTTTCCCCCCGCAGTCCTCTGAGGATAGTTGGCACTACCACCATTCACATTCCTTCAGGCCAGACGATAAAGATCTTTCTGGATTTCTTCTTGTCACTCAATGTAGACCACTGTCTTGTTATTTCTCAAAACTGCTGTCTTTTATTCCTCCTGGTCCTGCCTTCATTCAGTTTCTCATCATCACTTACCTGGGTAAGGCAACCACGGTCACTTCCTAACTGGACGTCCTCACTTCAGCCTTGTATTCTCCATTCCCTCTGTCCAGAGGGTCAATTTTACCTTTTCTATCTTCATTGGAGAGGAAGGCTGAAAACAGCTGGAGAGAGGGGCAGGTGAGGTGATTAGATATTAGAGACAGGGAATGAAAATAATTCAAGTTGGTGTGAAGTCTGTTCTTTCAGTCGACATCTATTCTTTCATTCTAATGAATACTTTAAAAACAAAGTAATTTTGAGCCAGTAAAAACGAAACAAATATTTTTTACAATCTCCCCAAATTATCTAACACTTTATTGGAAATCATCAAGAAGAACAGAGAAATCATTCTTTTTTGTTTGATTTTTAAACCACATATATAGCGGTGGGCAAAAGTAGGTTTACAGTCGTGAGAACACTAAACAGAGTTTATTAATGTATTATTTATTAATCATTGTGTTATTTTCCACATGATTAACTGTAAACCTACATATGCCCACCCCTGCTGGTTCTTGATAAAATTTCTCTCTACCTAACAATTGCATACCAGAACATGGAAAAGTTTTAAAACAGCAAAACTACTTTGTTTTGCAGAGGTGGTGAAAGGTAGTTTTGCTCTCTTCGTTCTGTACTCAGCTGGCAACACAATGATCTCAAAAAGTATGTGACAACTCTGTTGTGCATGCACTTGTTATGAACTCACTAAAACTATTTGGCTCTGAATAAAATGTTCAGCTCTTACACTTAAAGCACAAGAAAACTTCTGAGACCTGCACCCTGGAACAAGGACAAAGGACAAACAGGGGCCTGATTTGGCTTAATTCTCTGAAAAGAAAGTGACTAATCTTAGTTCAACAAGGAATAAGTGGATGCTGTATAGGTGAGTATTTGAAATATTGCTACCTGGTTTCTAAAAGAGGATCATAAAACTTTGGAGCTGGAAAAGGCATTGGAACACAGCCTCCTGGTTCTGTAGAAGAGGATGCTGAAAGCTCAAAAACCTGGCGTGACCTGCACTCAGCCAATGGAACTGGCACTCGGCTGAGAAGGGGCAGATCTGAGCCTAGCACTCCGGTTTCCTGATGGTCATACAGTGCACCCGACATTTGCTTATTTCACAAGTAACACCTCCTGAGAGGTCACCTCCTGGTAGAAGTCATGACACGTGCTCAGCTCTCTGAGCTTCCCAAATGTGAGCCACCCTGGGGAGATTCCAAGCATACCAGCTGAAATGTAAAGAAGATGATGCACCCCCGCCCCACAGGTGCACCATATCTTTAATGAGAGCCTGCGCCCAGTGCAAGAGGCAGAAATGCCTCGTTCATCAGCCCAAGTAGTAGAATGATCAATCATGAAACTAATGCTCTTAAAGTTATATTGCTGGAAAAATAAAGGCTGCCTATCCCCCCTGTAGGTGCTTAGATACTGTTACTTCAGTAAAAGTTGTTCTGGGCCCACAGATTACTGACATAGAGTTGCCCATTCATCCCATTCATGTGGACATTTTCTGACTTATTCAGCAACTGTCTATTGAACCAGATGTCACAATAGATGCTGGAGCAAACCCATCATAGTCTCTGCCCTCCAGGGACTGTCACTGTGAAAATCATTTGATGATTTTTCTGTGTGGCTCTCCAAGAGCTACTGAAGGGTTAAGAAAATGCACTGATACAACAAAAACTAGTTATGCACATGAAAAGACTGGGAAAACTAGCAAGTTGCTTTCTTGGAAAATTGCTTAATTATAGCAAAGCATATGAAAATGAATTCTTAATAAATCGAATATAACAATTTTGAAAAAATCAGTTAAAAGGCCACAAGTGCTTTCAGGACACAGCACATAGCACATTTAGCACACAATAATGAGAAATTGAAGTAAAATACAAAACTTTAAGTTTTTCCTCTGATCTAAATTAGATCCCTGTTTTGCAGATGACCCAGCTACGGTGATTTACAGGTCTTGCTTCTTGCCATTTTATGTTTTAGATTAATTAAGTAGACAATCTATTATTCTGAGCTTTATTTCTTAACATCTAATTTCTGAACCCTCTGAAATCTGGTTACCTATTCATTGATCTACTGACTCAGTAAAGTGGCCCAGCCCCAACGTCCCTGTTCAGTTCTTAATAGGTTCATCATTTTTGCTCAATGGAACACATATGAATGTGCCCTTATTTCTAAAATTACTATCTGTCTCTCACCATTTTCTCTTGTTAGCCTGTCATCAATTCAGACTACCCATTCCAGACACCTCTCTTTTCTTACAGTCACTTTTTAATTTAACATCTGTATCCCATATTCTTCTAAAAGCATTTAGGAATGTCTCTAAGTGTATCTACAAAGTAAACATAATATCAAATGGAGCAACTAGGAATAAAATATAGTTTTAACTATACTTACGCATGAACTAAAGGCAAGTAGATATTATCCTTTGCTAGAAGCAAGTGGCAATTTAAGTTGGGCACCGAATGGAGCTCCGCATTTTCTGCCAGTCGAAACACAATGGGGAACATGTTGAACTGCATTCTTTTCATTATCTGACAAACAAAAGTACACACATTTGTCTCTGTAGTCTGTGCTACTTCTGGGAACAAAACTGATGCAGAAATTTATGCCATAATACCTTGTAGAAGGCACACCAAGTAAACATTACTTCAATTATAGGATTATAAAACTATGTGATTACAAAAATTCCATTCAGACCACCCTAAATAAAGCATAAAAAACTAAAGTAAAATTTAACGAAAGCATTTGGGAGAGAAGGTAAGAGAATGTAGTCTAGAGCTTCACATTCCCAGGATATATTAAGCTGGCAGATCATTTGAAATAATGAACGAGTGCATGTGATTATTAGATTCTCTCAAACACCAGATTCTCTAGGTAATGCTGACCGTGGTTAGGTTTTGTCAGGTCATGATTAAACCCACAAAGCTGCAGTGTGAATATCCTGACTTTGTCAGTCAGAATGAAATCTTCTTGCTTCAGTTTTAGTCAAGACGCATCACCTTTGTCAATGACCAACAGAACTGTCCCACTGCAGTAGAGATGCGAGCCTGAGAACAACTGTTTTCTTATGAATGGCCTTGGAGAGGCTCTCAGCAAAGACTGTCTGCATCTTCTAACTTGAGCAAAAGACTTTTTAAACCCTAAATGATTATTTCATTTTATTTTGTGATGGCTTATTCTCATCTGTGGAAGAACCTCAGTGTAATGTCTCTTAAAGATTAAATATGAAGAATACCACTACCCCAAAGACCCCATCATTGTGAGCCGAAAAATGTACCCAACCTATTTTTAGTTATTTAAATAGTGGTGAGAGTCCAAGAGATCATTTCAGTTTATATTTAATTGATGCCAATTTGTTACCCAGTGTAGTAACTAGCTAATAGTCTATATTTTAAGACCCTTTTTTGATTAAAGACAGTACAGTGATCATTCTAAAACTGTGAGAAGCTTTTTGTCTTGTGTGTACCATGCACTAGAACATTCATCTAGCTCTCCTAACAGTTGTCCAAAGGGAAGACATATCCATTGAAAAGGAACAAATAGAATAGTATTGGGACATATATCTTGTCTGCATTTTGCTTTAAGATTGTATCTGTTAGATTTCTAGTTCTAGCCATAATGTAATTTGAACCAACTTGGCTTTCCACCAAAAACAACTAAAAGTTAGACAAAAATCTACAAAATAACTCTTTATAGATATTGGACAACACATAAGGCAGGACTGCAGTCCCTGAGAGAACAAAAACGAATGGGATGAGCGCTGCAATCACTCTCCCTTTCTGCCTGGCAGGACTTTCTGGATGACAGTGCAGGAGGGGGATTCTTTACAACGCATGGTAGGATCTTGCCTGTTCGCAGTAAATATGAGTTCTAATATCTGTATTCATTTTTATCTCAGCAGTTACATTTTAACTTTTAATGGGATCTAGTGGGACTTTAAATTCTTCCAATGATGTGCTACGGTGAAAGATTTTGAACTTAGTAAGACTTTCAACTACGAGTAGATTTAAATTGGAAAACCTATTAGAAATAACAGAGCATTTAAAAAATAAAGTGATTGATCAGTTCAATAGATACAGAAACATTTAAAAACTCCTTCACCAAACCTTTTATTTTCGCAAACTAGACATTAAGAACTCAGGGAAAAGGAAACAGGAAATAATTATGAAGCACGATAAAGAATATCTAAAACCTATAGTGAACAGCATGCCAAATAATGGAGTTATTATTCTCAATGCCAGTGAAGACAACCAGTCTCTCCATTAAAATCTGTAACAAGATACAATGTTCCTATTACCTTTGTTACTTATTATTCCAGGATCAATAAAATGTCTGACAATAAGAGGTTGTTTAAAAATATATATGTATGTATATGTAAAATAACCATTAAAATGATGTTGCAGATATTTAAAAAGGAAGTACCTATATGAATTTTTAATGGTTCAGTGTATTAAACTTAAAGAGGTACTATAATTTGTATTATTGACAATTGTAAGACATTTCTAGAACACAGAAAGTTAATGATAAATGAAATAAAATACAGCAACTTTAACCATGATTATTTTAGTAGTATGGTACCTTTACATCACTAAGTTTTCTAAGATAAGCATGGATTACTTTTATTTTTATGATATGATTATATTTTATTTAATAAGAGAAAGATAAAAACAATACCTACATATGTGTGCATATATTTGTATAAACAAAGAATATGTAGAAGACTATATCTTAAACTATTAATATTGATTATGTTTTGAGTAGGTGGCATGTAAGTATGTGAGCCAGGGGCTGAAGTCTTTATATTATTTGACTTCTTATAAGCACATGTATTACTTTTGTAATTTTAAGAACTCAATAAATAAATTAACTTACAAATTATAAATAAAATAAAAGAAAAATAATGACATATATTTACCAAATGATATATTGGTTATCTAAAAGTATTAATGCTATAAATAACAATAAAAGTACAAACATACCACCAGGAAATGGCAAAAGTCTATTGAAAAGAATGCAAAAGTTATAAACAAGGCAAGTAATTTAAAGAAACACATAGCTCTAAAGCATATAAAAAATGGTCCACTGTATATATCTCAAAAATATAAATAAAAAATAGTCAACATTTCATCACATTAACAAAAGTTCAAAAAAAACAAGTTGTTGAAATAGTTAAGAACAACTCTCTTACACAGTACTATGAAAACATAAATCGGGATATAAAAATAACATTCTGGCAATATACACAAAAAATCCTATTTCTCACTATTAAAAATAGTAATTCCACTCACAGGAATCTACCTTAAAAGAATTTTAACAGATCAAAAGAAAAATGTATGTTAAAAATAACTGCCCTGGCCAAGTGCCTCTGTTGGTTGGAGCATCGTCCCATACACCAAAACATTGCGAGTTTGATTCCTGGTCAAGGGCACATACCTACACTGTGGGTTCGGCCCTGGTCAGGATTTAAAAAATAAAAATAATAAATAATAAAAATAACAAATATAATACATTGCAGTACTATTTATAATGGAAATAATATAAAATCCAATCACAGAAGACTGAAATATTAACTATAATGTATTAAAGTTGTAAAATATTAGCCTATGTGTGGTTTAAACTAATTTTCATTTCTAGTGTCACTTGAAATCTTGACCCTATAGAATAGCTTGTTACAAATCTTATATGAGCTAAAGAGCCAGCTGGCGAAATTTCCTCTTTTCTAAGCAAGGGCAATCGTGCATTTTTAAAAAATTAATTTATTTTATTTTATTTTTATATTTTAAATCTACTGGGATGACATTGGTTAATAAAATTATATAGATTTCAGGTGTATAATTCTAATACAATATGTATTACCTGTATATTTTATTATGTCTTTGGCATCCCGAGTCAAGACTCCTTCTGTCATCATTTTCCCCCGTTTATCTTCTTCTACCTTCCCCCACCCCATTTCCCTCTGGTAATAACCATGCTTTTGCTTGTGTCTATGCATTTTTTTCTCCTTTGTTTAATCCCTTTACTTTTTTTACCCAGCCCAGCCAAATCTTCCTCCCCCCTGACAGCTGTCAGTCTGTTTTCCATCTGTGAGTCTGCTTCTATTTTGTTTGTTTATTTTGTTTTTAGATTCTACATACGAGTGAAATCATATGGTACTTGTCTTTCTCTGACTAGCTTATTTCACTTAGCATAAAACTCTGTAGGTCCATCCATGCTGTCAAAAATGGTAAGATTTCTTTCTTTTTATGGCCAAGTAGTATTCCATTGTGTAAATGTACCACAACTTTTTTTATCCACTCATCTACTGATGGGCACTTGGGCAGTTTTCAGATCTTGGCTATTGTAAATAATGCTGTAAACAAACATAGGAGTGCATGTACACTTTTATTTGGTGTTTCAGATTTCTTCAGATATATCCCCAGAAGTGGGATTGCTGGGTCAAAAGGAAGTTCCATTTTTTAATTTTTGAGTTAATTCTATACTGCTTTCCACAGTGGCTGCACCAATTGGCCTTCCTACCAACAGCGTACAAGGGTTCCCTTTCCTTCACATTTTTGTAGATTTTCTAATCTCTGCTTAAAGTGGAAAGTGAGTTCATTTGTTGTGGTTTCTGTGCTTCTCCAGTCTTGCGTGCATTCAAACTGACCTGACTTTCTAGCCTTTCTCCAGCCTCCTCCCAGGGCTGTTGTGCTCTCTGCAGGTGGGGACAGACACTGGGTCACCAGGAAGGGTTAGACGTATAAAAGTTTTAGACTACAGCCAATGTAAGATTTACATATTAGAATAAGATGCAATGCCATAGAAAATTTTGAGGTGGTTAGGGTAGCAGATACTGCAGAGTCCTATACATAAAAAGAAATCAAGAAGTAGTTGTGTTGATGATATAGCATCATGCCTAAATTGTATTATCTAAACATTTTGGAGTTTTACAGTCCAGGCAAGCATCTGGCGCCCGGACCAACATTTCATTTATCTTGATTCATTGAGGAAATACCAAATTACTAAATAGAACCCACTCAAGTTTTGCAGTAGTTCTTACGCAGATGTAAGACTGTGCAGCGTTGACGACAACCATGAGCTCCATGGGATGCACTCTGACTGTACAGGAAACCAGTAACCCTATGGCTCAGTGATTGGCTCACACACCCTTGGCAGCCTCCAACAAAATGGGTAACATCATATGAAGGACTTAATTAACTGGCATTTGAAAATATTACTGTCGATTATTATTTTATCAATGTGTAAAATCCACTTTTGTTCAGCAAACATTTGTTAAGTATTTACCTTGATTAGCAATGCATTAGACACCAAATAATAACATTGTCCTCATTCCTGAGTTGCTCACCATCTTGTAGAAGGTAACTGCTTACACTTCTTTAATGTTGATGTAAACAGTTAATACAAAAATATCTTAGAGGGAAATAGGGAGTTAACAAGAAACACTTCGGTTCAACCAGCTCAACTTTCTTCTTTGCTCTTTATTTAAATCAATTAAGTTAACATGTATACAGTGTCTGAAATCATTACATCACTAAAGTCTTTATCTTTACATAAAGGCTAATAAAATGCCAAATCTAGTTTAACGAAAAGTGGATCATAAAAGATTTAGTCATTTTCATTTTTTTTTCTTTTTTAAAACTTAAAGGATACAGATTGAGTTCATTAGACTCCTTTTGTTTTGGCTTGCAATCATCTTTGCAAACTACTCTCCTACTTTATTTTAATGTCTTTCCCTTTCGTCCCTATCTCCAACCCCATTGCCCCATTAGTCACCCACTGTAATATATTTAATTCATGACCTTATTATATATTCATCCCCTGAAATATCTAACATTCTTGCGTGACATTTAATTTACATGAGTTAAATTGTAATGTAAATTTTTACACTTTTTTCATACTCAACACTAAGCTTTGAAGCATATTCACGCATTGTGTCTGACTTGTTATGATTTCTTCTGATACACTCACATCAAGGTCCGTGCTCATACACTGCATTGTTCTTATCTGTGTCCCTGATGAGTATGTGTAGGTTGCCTTCAACTTTTACTCATATAAGAAATGCTACAGAGAACATGTTCCTATATGTCCCCTCATGGGCTAACAAAAGGTTTTCCTGACAGATATTCCCTGGAATGCCACTGATAACATGTGGTTAAGCATATTAATTTGTCTAATTACTGACAGACTGTTCTTTATAACGAGGCAACAATTTGCCATCTTACCGCTGGAGCACGAAATGTCTCATTCCTTCCCATTTTCTCAAATACCTGACGTTATCCAACTTCTCAGCTTTGCAAATATGAGATAAAGAGAAATTCATTGTTATGATTTAATTTTTCTAAATTTTGAGGTTACAGTGAAGTTGAATATTTCTTTACATAGTTAGTCATTTGGGTTTTCTTTGAACAGTGCTCAAGCATGAAGCCTTAGTAGTAGTAGTAGTAGTCCTAGGTGAGTCTCACACGCTAAGAAGATGCCTGCTAAGACCTACCTCCTACTTTCCACCTCCAAGACCAAGAGGAAAACCAATGGGTTCAGAATTACATAGACCTCCCTTTAGCCCTTGATGTCTTTATCCTGAAGCTCATCTCTCAGTGTGTCCCTCACATTCTAGCTCTAATTGAACCCTGGATCCCTTCAGAAACCATTAAACCCCCTGCAGCTCTCACAAGTGAAGGCTTATTTCTCCCCAATCCTTGGATCCTACACAGTGCTGACAAAGGTGTAGGAGTTTTCTCTGGCCCTGTTTGCTGGTCCCAGGACATTCTCTTCCATTTCTCTGAAATCCTAGATCCCTGAATCCCTAGTTATCACAGTTTATCACATACCACTGCTCATGGTTGTTTTCTCTGCTCATGCCTGTCTCACGCTCAGAGACAATGTGCTTATATCTTTTCCTTTCCAACCTCTTCCTCATTTTCTCTCAAATGGGCTTTGCATTTTACTTTGCTGAAAAAAACAAAACTACTCAGAACTTCCTCACCTTTTCCACATCTATCCAGCAACTATGAGTACACTCTTGACCTTCTAAACAGTGTATTGGATGAGCTCCCCAAGCTGGTATCAAAGGTCAGACATTCCAACATGCACTAGACACCACCTCTTCCTAACTCAGCAAGGATATTGCTCTAGCAATTCTCTCTTTCTACAACCTGTATTAATTATCCCCCCCCCTTTATAGACAGTTCCAGAACATATATTCGTACTATTATTTATTCAAAAGTAATTGTTTAAAAAAACATACCCACATTACTTCTGTCTCCGTCACTGACCCATTCCTCTATTTCCACCTAGAAAAACTTGAAAATGTTGTCTATACTTGCCGTCTCTGATTCATCCTCCTCTATTCTCCCTCTGCCCATCCCAGATAGACTTGTCCTACTGTCACTGCATTTAGTTTACTAGTTACTAATAAAACGGGGAGCAAAGGGAATTAGAAATTGAGCTTAATAAGTGGGGAAGCATATTCCTGTTTGCTTCACCAGGAAGCTACAGCTTTACCCCGTAGGAGATTATAGCTTTGCTCTGCCAAGAGGGTTAACACTCCTCTTTCCCCACTCCCATACCAAATTGTTGAGGCATGCAGGGGGTGGTGCCTGACCATAAAGGCCTGTCAGTCTCAACTGGGGAAGGAAGGGATTGGTTAGGGAGGTGAACCCATCAAATTCCACTAAAGCTTGGGAAGCTGATTTTGTACTTTGAAAAAGCACTTGCCTTGTCCCAAACCCAAGCTAATATATAAATGCAGGAGAACAAAGAGCTCACTCCTCTCTCTCTCTCTCAAATGCATTTGCCGTGTACATTCGTGAGCACTTTCTTGCCTGGGAGTACACAACCATTGGGTCTAGCAGCTACTGGGGCTCTGGGAAGACTGAGTGGTCTCCTAAAGACTAAACTTTAATATGAGGCAGAAACTCTGGACACTGGTTTTTGTTCTGGTTTTACTAAAGACATGGATGGACCTTTTCCATGGTGAGACTGGTAAAGAGGAGACATGAGGGCAGCCTTCCACACTAATAAACCAGCTTGCCTCATCACAATCTGCCATGTGTGGGTCCTTGGAATGCTTTCCTTGCCACCAGCAACACTATCACCACCCAAGGGCTTCTCTTGTCACTGGCCCCATGTTGCCAAATGTAATGGTCAATGTTTAGTCCTTATCTTATTTGAACTATTGGCAACATTTTGCACAGTTGAGCATTTCTTCTTAAAATGACTTGCTTGAGTTTGATTCCAAGACATAGTTCTTTTGGTTTCTTTCTTACTTCAATATTCACAGTTTCTTAGCTGGGAGTGTTTTGTCTTTATTTTTTTATTTGTCACTTGATTTTTTTTTAAATTTTATTTTTCATTTACAGTTGATGTTTAATATTATTTTATATTAGTTTTAGGTGTACAGAATAGTGGTTAGATAATTAAATAATTCCAGTACCTACCTGGTACCAAACACAATTATTCCAATATTGCTGACTATATTTCCTGTGCTGTACTTTATATCCCCACGACTACCAATTTTATGACTACCAATTATACTTCTTAACCCCTTGCTTTTTAAATCCAGGCCCCCAATACCCCTCCCATTTGGTAACCATTAATTTTTTCTCTGATTTGATGAGGTGTTTTGTTTGCTTGTTTTGTTCTTGAAATTCCACATATAAGTGAATTTATATGGTATTTGTCTTTATCTGACTTATTTCACTTAGCACAATACCCTCTAATTCCATCCATGTTGTCATAAACAATAAGATTTCATTCTTTTTATGATTGAGTAATATTTCAATGTGTATATGTACCACCTCTTCTTTATCTGTTAATGGGCACTTGGGTCATTTCCATATAACTTATAAATAACAATACAATGAACATGAGGTGAATATGCCTTTTCCAATTAATGTTTTGGGTTTCTTTGAATATGTACCCAGAAATGGAATTGTGGGTCATAGGTAGAGCTATTTTTAATTTTTTGAGGAACCGCCATACTGTTTTCCATAGTGGCTGCACCAATTTTTATTTGCGCCAAGAGTACACAAGGGTTTAGCTAGGAGTTTTTAGGTAACATCTCTGAAATATTGCACTTACTTAATTCTGCTGAGCCTCAGTTTGTCATTTACCTTGCATAGTTATTATAAGTATTCAATAAAATTGGATATAGATATAAATAGCTTCATAGATCTAGATCTATATAGAGAGACATATCAAGCACTAAGCTTGGATCACAGACATTCAATTAATGGTAGGTAATACCATTAGTAGCAGCAAACATGATATCATAGGACAATTAGCATTCCAGTTGAGAAATGAAGAAGATATGTTTAGTAATTCCCAGGCATTTCCCATGAGTGAATAAAAATAGAAAGTCACAAGAGTACTCTTTAAAAGAAACATACACCAATAAAATAAAGAATAATTTTATTTCTTGATATAAAAATTCCTTGTTAGCACTCAAATATAATCAGAAAATTCAAATGTTAAATATTACCTTAAATAGAAGAGTGTAAGAACACATTTTAAAAACACCAACATGTTATCATACCAATATATAAGCCAAAAATATGCAGGGAAGTGATATATGCTTTTAAATTTAGAATATCCATTATAAATTTTCAGGGAGTTTGGACTAGGGAAAAATTATGTTATTAGGAAAATATCATTAATCACAATGGTGTAGTGTACAGTGCAGTTATAAGCAACCTGAAAATTCCAAGGGCTTACAATATAGGTTTGTGAGCCTTTTTCCTAATCTCTGTCACTTGTTGTCACACATGTGGCTCTGCCTAATGTTATCTATCTAGGACCTAGGAGCAGCCATTATCTGCAACAGTGCCCTTCACTCTAATGGGGAAAGATGTAGCAAGGCACCCAGTGGCTCTTAAAGCTGCCACTGGAATGACACACGCCACTTCCTTCACATGCCAAAGTCTAAAACAAACCACTTAACTACACATAACTGTAATTGGGCATAGTCATGCAACACTTCCCACATGCTTGAAAGAGGGAGATAGTTGGAATATTTGTGAACAGCCCTGATAGCTACCTCCCTTGAGTTCAACATTCAGAATTCAGTACCAAGTTCCTTTGACCACCTGGATAGAAAGAACCCCTTAACCCTTAATAGTCCTTATAAAACTGATAGGTAAAACTTCCTTTGGAATTGCAAGATGTATCATAATTTCAGTAGCAAATCTGAATCTAGATCTGAAAAAAAAAAAGGCTCCTTTAAAGTAGGAAGACTTGTTGATGCAAGTACTGAATCAGGAACTGGTATTCCTTCCTAGGCTTTACAACTGATGTCTTCTGTGGCCTAAGGCAAGTTGTTTAATAACACCATCCTTCAAGAAAATAAGGAGAGGTAATGACTGATTGACAGTAGCACATTTCCGAGCGGTGTAAGAAAGTGGTTGAGATTAATAGTGAAATCTTCCCATCAGGTGGAAGACTGAACTGCTTGTGATTTACACTAAAGAAGCAAAATACTGACATGCAAAGTGCTTCAAATCCTATGTGACGGACTGTCTATATTGCAAAGTGTTATGACACACAAGCAAGTCACATTCCCCTCTATTTCACGCTGATGGGAAAGGAAGACCCACAGGTTTAAATCTGGTTCTGAATTTTCCCTGTAGGAATATAGGCATTATCAGGAACTAGCTACATAATATTATATTTTTCACATATTCTAGTGTGAACATTTGCATTGCCTAGTGAAGAGGTTTATGAGAAGAGAGCAGAAGTCATTTCTCTAGAGACAATCTATGGCATCCTGGAAACAGACGCTATGTGGACTAACTTGGGATGCTTTGAGTGATCACAGTTCAAATGCTACCAGGTTAAAACATTGGAACAATTATAATTTTTTTTTAAACAAAACATTTCAAAACACAGGCATTATGTAGCACACTATAAATTATATAATTAATTTTCCTTGTTTTCTGTTCCCTTTGTTCAAATTAAGTAAGTAATTAGTATATATTTTCAATGTAACAATTCAGACATAGAAATGTACAGGACAAAACCTCAAATTTCTCTTTATTAACCTTACCCCACAGATAGTGGTAACCTCTTTTTAAGTTTGACCACCTTTATTGTATTTATGTGATTTTATATATATATATATATATATATATATATATACACACACACACATACACACACACACACACACATACACAAACACAAATCTCTTTTTCAAGGGTTTTTTATATGAATGAGATGAAAGTATATATAGTAAAATATAATTTATGTTATCCTTACCAATAGGACTTATAGAAATTTCCATGTAAATACATATAGTTTTATCCCATTTTTAATTGGCTGTATAATACAGTTATACATGATTATTTAATACCTCTCCTGTTGATAGTTGTTATGTAGACCGCTTTCAAATTTTTCAAATTTATTTTATTTTATTTTTAGAGAAGAGGGAAGGGAAGGAGAAAGAAAGGGAGAAAAATACTGATGTGAGAGAGAAACATCAATAGGTTGCCTCCTATTCGCTCCCTGGCCTGGGACTGATCCCACAACCCAGGCATGAGCCCTGACCGGGAATTGGACATGCAGCCTTTAGCTTTGCAGGATGGTGCCCAACCGAGCCACAGCAAGCAGGGTTGTTTCCAAATTTTCGTTATTAAAGATATGGTGATATCTTTTAAAAATATATCTTTCAGGTAGAATTTTAGTAGTAGACTTGCTGGTCAATAGGATGCTTATGTAAACATCTGATGGATACTATGAAAGTGCCTTCTCAGCAGTTCCCCATTTTATGCCCCCGCCAGGGCATGAGGGCCTGCTTGTCCTACAGCTCAGCGGCATGCACCCATTGAATGTGTGGAAACGCCTTATTTGTCCATTTATTTTTCTTGATTAACAGTATAGGTCGGCATGTTTTAATTGCATTATACTTCAGTAAACTAAAAATTCATCTTTGGAGACATGGTTTTCAACGCTGTAATTTGTATTTTTGTTACTAATTCGTAGAAACAGTCTCGATATTCTCTGGATAACAACTTTTGTCTGATAAATACATTATAAATATTCTTCCAGTATCATACAAGGTTTTGACTTTATATGTAGTGCATTTTCTTATACGGAAGTTTACATATTCATGGATCCAATCTGCAGCCGTTGTGTCTTGCTTAGAAAGAGCTTCCACTCCCTTAATTAATCCAATTACTATCCTATTCTTTCTTCAAATCTTTTCTTTTAAAGTGAGGCTTATTGAGGTATTTACAGAAAATAAAATTCATTTTATTTTTAGTGCAGTTTTGACAAATGCATGAAATCATGATACCACCACCACAGTCAAAATACAGAAAATTCCATTTCTCAAAAAATTCTCTCATGTCCCTTTTGTCAAGCCAGGTCCTGGCAACTAGTGATTCTTTTTCTGTTCCTATAGTTCTACCCCTTGGATAAAGTCATATAAATGAAAGCATGTACCACGTAGCTTTTTGAATCTAGCATCTTTCACTTAGGATAACACACTTGAGATTCATCTCATGTAATTGAAGGTATCAGTACATGGTCTCTTTTTATTGCTGAGTAGTATTTTATATATATGAAACACATCTTATTTTACCATTTACCAGTTGCAAATATTAGGTGGTCTTCAGTTTGGGTGATTAAAAAAACATTAGAAATATTCAATGTAAGATTTTTGGATAAACACAAATTTTTATTTATATTAGGGAAATAGCAAAGTGTGGCAAATATATGTTTAACTTTAAAAGATAAATTGCTAAAGATAAACTTCTCCAAAGGTATCGTGCCATTTTGCATTCTCGCCAGCAGCCAGTGAAATTCCCAGTTGCTCTACCGCCTCCTCAACACTTGGTATTGGGGGTTTTAATTGTTTCATATCTTTAGCCCTTCTAAGTATTTAGTGATGTAACACCCTGTGTTTTAACTTGCATTTCCCTTATGACTGACCTTTTCATCTGTTTGCCATTCATCTATCTTCTTAGATATAAATAATCTGTTCAGATTTGTGCCCATCTTTAATTGGGCTGTATTGTCATTATTGTGTTTCATAGTTATATAGCCCATAGTCTTTATAAGTTATTTTATTTTCTCCCAGCTTGTGGCTTATCTTCACATTCTCTAAACACGAGCTCTCAAAGACCAGAGATTCTCAATTTTGATGAAACCTAGATGATCAATTTGTTCTTTTATAAATTATACTTTTTAGCGCCTTATTTAAGAAATCTTTGCCAAACCCTGAGTCATAAAGATTTTCTCATATTTTGTTTTGTAAATTTCATAGTGTACATTTTATATTTGTCTATGGTCTATTTTTAGTTATAAATTGTATTAATTTGCTCATACTGCCATAACAAAGTACCACAGACCAGATGGCTTAGGCAACAGAAATTTATGTCCTCATAATTCTAAAGTCTAGAAGTCAAAAATCAAAGTATCGGCAGGTTTGTTTCTTCTGGAATCTTCCTCCTTGGCTCACAGATGGCTGCATTCTCCCTGTGCCCTGATATGGCCTTTTCTCTGCAATCATATATCCCCGATTTCTCTGTTTGTCCTCATCTCCTGTTCTTATAAAGATGCCAGTCAGATTAGAGTAGGCCTCACCCTAAAGGCCTCATTTTAAATTAATTACCACTTTACGAGTCTTATCTTCAAGTGCAGTCACAGCCTGAGGTACTGGAGGTTAGTGCTTCAACATATGCATTTGTGGGACATAATTCAGTCCACAATAGGAATCAAAATTCATTTTTTTATGTATGAATATCTAATTGTTCCAGCACCATTTGTTGAAAACACTTTTTTTCCTCTCTCTTTTTAATGTGAGTCTGTTTTATTTCTGTCCTACAAGAGAAATAGTACCAGAATCCTGACACTCTTTGAAGATTTTTTTTTATGTACATTTCTGGCTAGTTGGTTGCCCTGATGCTTCATCTGGGTCTCATTCTTGAACTGCTTTATAGGCTCAAATAACAATGATTTTGTGTATTTTCCGGTCTTGCTGGGATGGGGGAGACTCTCTGTCTAGCTTTATATCCTTTAAAGTTTTATATGCTATTTTAATTTTTCTAGGTATATTTTACTTATTAATTTGTATTTTCTTTATGTATTTCAGTAAAATGTCATATTTTCAATAAAATATTTAAAATTTATAAGATTTATTTCTAGATATTTTAGAATTTTAATTTCTGTTATTTTTTTGCTTTTAATAGTATGATTCACTTTATTATGGATTTAAACTATTATCACTGATGTATAGAAAAATAAATGATTTTATAAATTGACCTGAAAAACAATTTTTAAAAAATTGAATATAAGAGTTTATCAGTTGATTCTTTTGAATTTTCTACTCATTTATTCTTTGTTTATAGCTCCTAGAATAACTTTATTGCCATAACATTAATCCCTTATGTGTTTTTGTCTATAGTCTTATCCTATTCTTTTTTAATTATATTTTTTGTGTTTCACTTATAGTTGACATACAATATTATGTTAGTTTCTGGTGTACATCCCAGTGAGTAGATATTATATACCTATTAAATGATCATTCTGATAAATATCATACCCATTTGAAAACATACATAGTTATTAGAATATTATTGACATATTCCCTACATTGTACTTTGCATCCCTATGACTATTTTATTACTTCCAATTTGTACTTCTTATCCTCTTCATGTTTTTCACCTAACCTCCCAATGTCTCTTCCATTTGGCAACTATCAAAATGTTCTCTGTATCTTTGAGTCTGTTTCTCTGTTTGTTCATTTATTTTGTTTTTTAGATTCAGTTGTTGGTATTTATATATTGTCATTTTATTGTTCACATTTTTACCTTTTTTTCTTTTCTTCTTCTTAAAGAAAACCCTTTAACATTTCTTGTAATAGTGGTTTGGTGGTAACAATCTCCTTTAGCTTTTCCTTGTCAGGAAGCCTTTTATCTGTTCTTTGATTCTAAATTATAGCATTGCTGGGAAGAATAATCTTGGCTATAGGTCCTTGCTTTTCACCACTTCAAATATTTCTTACCAGTCCCTTCTGTCCTTCAAAATTTCTCTTGATAAATCAACTGACAGTTTTATGGGAGCTCCTTTGAAGGAACTAAATGCTTTTCTCTTGTTGCTTTTAAGATTCCTTTTTGTCTTCAAATTTTTGCATTTTAATTATGATGTGTCTTGGTGTGGGTCTTTTTGGGTCCATCTTGTTTGGGACTCTCTGCACATTCTGGACTTGTATGTCTATTTCCTTCACCAGGTTTTCACTTTCATGCTCTCTCCCTTATCCTTCTGGCCTCCCCATAGTGCAAATGTTAGTACACATGAAAAGGTCCCAGAGGTTCCTTACACTATCCTCATTTTTTTGGATTCTTTTTTTCTCCTAGCTGTTCTGATTCCTTATATTCCAAATAATTGATTTGATCCTCTACTCTGCTGTTGATTCTTTGTAAATTATTCTTCCTTTCTGTTAGTGTATTCTTCATTTATGATTGGTTCTTTTTCCTAGTTTTTTATGTCATTTTTATGCTGTTGAAGCTCTAAGTTCACCTGCTCTTCCATAAAACTCATTGAGCATCCTTGTAACCAGTGTTTTGAACTCTGCATCTAGTAGATTGCTTGTTTCCATTTTGTTTAGGTTTCTTTTTTTTTTGTGGAGTTTTGTTCTATTCTTTCATTTGGGACTCGTTTCTTTGTCTCCTCATTTTGGCAACCTCACTGTCTTTACTTCTATGTACTGGGTAGAGCTGCTACGTCTTCCAGGCTTGGTGTGGCCTAATGTAGAAGGTGTCCTGTAGAGCCCAGTTGCAGAGATTCTTTGTCCACTCGAGTTGGGCACTCCAGGTACCCACTCCCCCCACCACTGTGTGGGCTATGTACGCCGTCTTATTATAGTTGAGCCTTGATTTACCCACAGGTTGATTGGCTGAAAGGACTGGCTGTGACCACCACAGAAGATTAGCTGTCAGGGGCCCTCCCCACAGAGCAGGGCTTACTTCAGTAGGGCTCTGGTGCCCACTGAGTCTGTCCCTTGAGTGTGTCACTTGTGGAGGTGGTTGGTAGTGCTTTGATGTGGTCTGAAGTGCACACTGAGTGTGCTGACTCTAGAACCACCCATGAGGTGCATACCAAGGTCAACCACTGCCAGTGTTCTTCCTGGGGTCGCCTGGTGTGAGTTACAAAATGATCTACAGATGGCAGCTACATTTTCTGGGTTTGGAGGTGCAAAGGAAAACCAAGATGCGAACCTAGGCTGGCTGTCACTAGCGCCAGGTCTGGGACTATGCAGAGAGAGGTATAGAACATGCCAAGGCCAGTTACTACTTTTTTGAGAGATTTTAAGTAAGTCTGAAGCATGAACCAAACAGATCATTTGTATGGAAAAGCCACAGGAAACTACTTGATTGGGCTCAAAATTTGGTGTCATAGGGACTCATGGAATCACCAAGGTAGAGTGAAGAGTGTGAGCCAGTTTGATGGAGTCTCAGATATGGCACTGGCCTGCCAACTCTGTAGGATAAGGGCTCATGGAAGGAACAATGGCCTCTGCCAGCACTTTGGTCTGGGAAAAAGCTCCTCTTCCACCTCTCACCTTGATGCTAACATTTTAGTTTCTTCTCATATGTTCCTGGTGCCTTTCAAGCTGCTGCCCCACACTAGAGCTCGGAGGCAGTGAATCCAGGTAAGTCAGTGTGTGGGCCCTTTAAGAGGAATTTTCTGGGACACCAGATGCCCTTTGTCTCATTCAGCCACCACTATCCCCACTGATATTTACAACTAGAAGTTATGAGGACTTCCATTCCTAGCACTGGAATCTTGGGCTGGGGGGCCTGTTGTAAGGCTGAGACCCCTCACTCCTCACAGGGGACCTCCACAGCTGAGATATCCCTCCTGATTTTTATCTGCCAGATGTGGATGTGGGACCAGCCCGTTCTGCATCTCCACCCACCCACCCCTAACCAGTCTTAATGTGGCGTCTTTATATCCTTAGTTGTAGGACTTTTGTTCAACTAGATTATAGGTGGTTCTAAATGATTGTGGTTCTGTAGGTTCATTATATTTTTATGCTATGGTAGGAGGATGAGAGAACAGTATTTACCTATGCTGTTATCTTGACTGGAAGCCCTACTAATTTCCTCTTATTTTTGTCCATAGATCTGATCTCATTTTCTCTTTTGGAAATTTCTAGCTTGTTTATGGCCCTCTTGTTTTCCTGTTTTTATATAGATATGTTTTTCAAAATCTTTTTTAGTAATTGTATAAGTATATTTGCTCACTGTGGTAACTTGAATGCAATTTTTGCTTGCTTTCAAATACCCTTTCTTCTGACTTGACATTTGCCATGAGTGAAGCTATTTTTCAAATCAGGTATATTTTCAAAAAGTATATATGTAACATTTTTTAAAACTACATCATATTTTAAACATACTAGGTAAACTTAGCTTTTAATAGCATTTGGTAAAACTGGACAATTAGTTGACAAGTGCAAACTCAAAATAACCAAAAAAGTAACTACCGACAGTATGCTTCCTATATTATTTTCTTTAGGTTTTGTTATCAGGATAACGTTCAGTTCATTCATTGAGTTTGAAAGTTTCATATTTTTATTTATGAAAAAAATTATCTAATATGAAAATCAGCTGGTCCTTATAGGCTTTTATACCTTCCCATGAAACTTATTTGTACTTACACCAATAATAGAAATGAATTTCAAGCACTATTTTAAGTTTTTCAATAACACTGGCCTATCCTGTGTTTGGCTCTTCTTGAGTTAATGTTAACTAAAAAAAATATTTATTTGACGTAGGTTTTCAAATTGTTTGCATCAAGTTTTTCATTGAATTATTTTATAATTTTCAATTGCTTCACTTTCGGCAGTAACATTTTCATTGCCCACATTCCCTAATTATTCTATCAAACTTGTCAAAAGGATATCTTTTAATAATTATTTTCTAAACATCAGGTTCTGGTTTTTAGTATTTTTTTATTTTGAAAGTTTTCTATCTCTTTAATTTCAACTTTTATATTTAGCAATTTATTTCCACTTTTCTTAACTTTATTTTGCTGTTATAACTTCCTGAGTGGAGCACATGTCATTCATTTTCATAATACGTGTGTCTAAGGTTCTAAACTCTTCACAGTTTCTCTTTGATGTCTTCTCACAGGTTTGATGCTTCTTTCATCATTCATTTTTAAGTTATCAGAGAGCTGCCAGACTGGGGATAGAACTTGCTAATACGGACAGAGGATGGCATGTGTGTGCCTCGGTACCTCTTTCAGCTGCACAGAGGTATCTTGAGCTTCATTTCACCCATGCCAAGTGCCCCTTGCCCAAGTGGCGTTTCTTTCCCAGCCACCTACACTGCTATGTCTATTATCCTGACCCCAAAGAAAAGATTCCTTTGGTCCTAACATGTCACAAGATTTTGTGTATAAAGATAGTTGTTTTGTTTTTCTCATGTTTCATTGTCTTCCTAGAACTCAAGTGTGGATATATTGTACTAATGTTACTCACACTCTAATGCATGAGAGATACCTCATCCATCTGATGGCAAAGGATGGTCACGTATTAGGCCAAACCCATGTACCCAAGTAGCTCCTCCAGAGAATGAGATTTTCTTATAGACCCCTCAATTCCTGTTGCAAAGAGACTCCTAGTATCCACCCCATATTCTGCCAGTGGTACACAAGTCTTCCTAAATCCAAATGGCATGCAGCTCAGATAAACCGAGGTCCTTCCTATAAAATATGAACTATCTTTAATCTCCTGGAAAATTAGCAAAGAAAATATGCAATAAATAATAATCTTATTGGATAAGCATTCAGAAGAAATTTACATAGAGAGGGACCTGATGGTGCACAACGCAGTGATTCATTGGTGAGGCTGGCTGATGTCATAAACCAGGAGAGGCCAGTGGGCGAAATTTATAGGCAGTAGCAGTTCCCTCCAAGTAAATTATGGCTGTGTATTCATTCTGGAACATTTACTACTTTCTCCCATAAATACAATTAATGTGCTGAATTTATTTTCAAAGGAAAAAGCAGGGTTATAACTTAAAGTTTTTCAGTGAAGAAGCATATAAAACAAATTCAAAGGAAATTCTTTGGGACTGGCTTATTGAGGAACTTAACCAACATCTTCATATTCCTTTGGAGGTGGTGGCACACATAAGCAGAATTTCCTTTCAGGATGTGGCACGTTTTCAAAAGCAATAGACAGAAACTAGATACTCAATTACTATTTTCCCTGAACTTTATCATTCCCCCAAGATCGAAATATGACTCAAACATAGTGCTTTCATTTTTTTGAAGAAAGTTTGTCATCATGAATAAAACATGCTTACAAGTAACCATAAGCCATGGAAAGTTACTTAAATTAGTTTCTAATTATCTAAAAACACACAGTTAAAAGGAAACATTCCCAGAAGTTTACCTGAAGCCTACAGGAATTTTTCAAGTTGTGTTAAAGCTTTAGCTATCCACCAATGTGCCTAGTTTGTAAAAATTTTAAATTCCACTGTCTTAAGAGAAAAAAAAAGTGATTTGTTCTCATTGATTTCAAAGCTAAAAATACAGTGAAAGAAATTTCTTACTGATTCAGTCTCTCTTTTCCAACACACATTCTCTTTCCTTTGTCTTTCACACAATCTCAATATTCATTCTGTACTGTGCCATCCAGAAGGGGACAAATAGTGCAGATGGGGAACGGGTCCATCAGGCAGGCAATGGAGCATGCAGGCAGGCCACAGACCAAGAACTAAGCATCCAGACAAAACCACATTCATGTAAATTACTGTCAGTACTTTCCGAAATTTTCCTGGGTTGGGCAGGATGGCCCATGCAATCATAATTACAAAGCAAGCTGCAGTAATCATTAAACAAACATTGTAGCTTCTGCAGTTTTAAGCAAAATGCTTGTTTTTCTGTCTGATGCTCATCTGCAATACAGAATTACCAGGAGAAGCACACAGCTCACATTCAGTCCTTGGGAGCAGAGCTCCCTATAGGCTCTGTCCCCGCCAGCAGTGACATTGTGTATGCTCCTATTTCTCCAAAGTGTTGAGACCACCAAGTAATCAGGGTAGCTTTGAGGGTCATCTACTAAAAAGACTCAAGAAATTCATGCATTTGAGTTACTACAGGATAAAGATTTTTCACATGACTCACTACTTTACAGGGATGCTTCTTTCTTAATTTCCGTGGGAGAAAGTCAAATTTGGAAACTGGCAATCATGGGTGCTTATATGGCAGGGTGCAAAGCTTTCTTCCTCTCTTAGCTCCTATTAATATTCACAACAACCCTACATACTGAACAGATTAATTGCCTCCATTTTATAGAGCAGGAAATTAAGGTTCATTGTTGTACAACTTTTTACCAGTTTTTATCACTGTTTCATGTCAGAACCATGATTTAGTAACAGGTCTGGCTGTTTTGAAAGCAGTGGTACTTCCACTGCCTGGGGCTGGTGACAGACAACCTGGGAGAGTTTTTCCAAAGTCAATGAAATGCCACCCAACATTTTTTCTTAAGATTTAACTTTAAAGATGAAGCAATTTACACAGATCACAAAATCCAGCACATCCGCCCTGTACCTGGAAGAACATAGGCAAAAGCAAAACTTAACCCAGATCACAACATTTATTTGCACTTCAGTGTTGAGCTTGGATTTTCAGAACATCGTTAGATGTTGGTGAGACAAAGGCGAACACGACATGGCTCCTGCAGCCTGAGCTCAGGGCATAGTCAGGAACATAATTAAAGTATGAAAGAACCAAGGCAGGGAACAATGATAATTGCTGCTGCAGTTCTCAGCTTCTGAAGAAACACGAATACTTGTCCATCTTTGTCCCTCACACCTAGCTCCCAAGAGGTGAACGAGCCCCAAGTGTGGCCTTGTGAAAATGCCTTGTTGTGACAGCGACACAGCGAGCTCCCAGGTTCTGAGTGGCTCTAAAACACATGAAAGGGGAAGGATGGAAAAGGTAAGCTGATGTGCAGTGTGTCATTACACACGCCTCTGTGGATCCCGGCCTGTAATGCTCCTCAGAGTCCAGCCTCGCTGTTCTCCACCCCAGATTAGCCCAGGCAGCAATTCCAGGTTCTCATGGTTGAGAAACCCAGGATGCTGTGCGCTGTGAATTCTAGTTGGATAAATACCCTTTGGTGTTCCTAAATGTAAATGTAGCTGCTTTGGGTTCCTGTAAGAGCTCTTACTCCTTGCTGATGTGGCGCCTGGATGCTTGGCCAGCCTCCCCTTCTAGTGCCATATGCCCCAGCGTCTGCAGTGCTAGGCCTCCCTGCAGCTCTCAGAGAACCTCCCCATGCTGCCCTCTCCACCCATATACCCTCCCAGGCTCTTCCCTTCCTGTGTCAGTGTTCCAAAATGCAGCTCGTGCCACCTTCAGCTTCTCAGCAAGACAGGAGTGTCTGTGTCATTTCATTCATGATTTTATTCAAAACACATTGGTAAGCACTGAGGAGTCGGCAATGCACATGACAGGCAGCTTCTGCCCTCACAGAGTTTGTATTACACATAGAGAGGATCATTTCAGATACTGTTAAGTACTATGAGAAAAATAAAGACACAAAGGCATAATCAAGGGCTGATAACACGGGAGGTTAGCAGGGAGGGAGAGGCATAGTGGTGGTTTGCTTCACCCAGAACCCTGCTCAGAAAATGATGGCTGAGCTGAGCTATGACCTATAGGAGGGAACCTACTGAAAAAGAGTCAGTGGGAGAGTCAGTGTCCAGGCCATAGCAAAAACAAACTTGAATGCCTTACCCTGGCGCCTCTCAGGTGGCACTTCTAAGTGTCTCCTTCATGACATCTGGATTTTCTGAAGGGAAGGGTCATGTCTTATTTATCTTTACATCACCAGCATATATATATATATATATATATATATATATATATATATATATATATGGAGAGAGAGAGATACATACACACACACATACCCCACACACAAAACACAGGGTCGGGGATAAATAACTCCCCTTTTTATTACAAAATCTTATATTACAAAATCATAAGCATATAATTCTATAATGTAACAATATCACACTCAAGCATATTATATAACATTCTATGTGAAATGTTCAAATTAAAAATATAAATTATTACACCTATATTATTTCCCTACTAACCACGCTCAAGCAGGTATAACTTTTGCCAGACCCTGTATATATACCTTAGTATCTAGAAAATGAATATTTGGTAAACACTAGTCTTAAGGAAAAATTCACATGAACAATTTCATACATGGGACATTGAACGGCATAATGGACAGATGATATCCTAGTTGTACAAATTTGATACTGTGGCCTCTTCACAGAGCCAGAACGGTAATGGCCCTGGATGAGCCAAGTTAGACACACCCATCTTACATTTATCCAGTAACATCTACTTATATGCGCTAAGGGTTAGAAAGCTTTTGAGAAGGAAAAAAAAAAGCCTTCCACTAACACCAGGGATGTGCAGACATGAGACATACCAACCAGACTAACGGGCCAGAGGGCCTTGAACCCAAGCCCGGCTGTGGACAAGGCCCATGAAAGCCTTGAAAGAGAACCTGCTATAAAGGAGAAAGAAATATGTCTCTCAAGCCCCAGCCAAGGCATGTCTGTCCAAGGGAAGCGGGGGTTTCTGGCCACAAAAACCTGTCCTACGCCAAAAACTCTAGGACCTTAAAGAGGAACATTGTACAAAGGAGCTGAAAGGGTTCTCTCACTGAACTCCATGCTTGTGGCCAAAACCCCCTGCTGTGGCAAACCCAACAGCGTAATACAGAGGGAGAAAGCTTTCCCGCCCCCACTTCTGAGAGCTGCCTGAACTGCTATAGTGCTGCACAGCTTCAGAAAAGCGAAGGGCTGTGTGACACTCAGTAGAGCCAAGAGTAGCTTAGTTAGTGGGAACCAAGATTCAGCGCAAGCATGGAGGCAGCTCTGCCACCAAGACGGTGGCTGTGGGGAACCTAACTAGCTGTGGGCTCCAGTAGGCAACAAGGTTATTGAATTGTAAAGACACGTGTGTATCTCCTAAAGAGTACTGGAAAATCTTGGTCAGGGAAAGTGTTCAAAGTATATTTCTATATCCGAGTATGTTGAGATTTGTAAATATTGAAGGTAATGTTAAATGATGGTTCTGCAAAGGAAATTGATGGGGCAGGATTAATTTAACATAATCTTGTTATTTCTAGCCTACAACATAGACTAGGTATTTCTTGTGTTTGAGCTTACAGTAGACTTGAAATGTGGATACTCATTTAAATGATTAGTATTTCATAAGCTAAGATTTTTTGGTAAATGACAAGTGTATCAAAATATATCTAAGTCACCTAGGGAGTTACCCCCACTTTCAGCTGTGATACTGAGGTGGCCATCAAGCTGATAAAGTTTCTGCTGTATATAATTTAGTCCAGCTCATGAGAGCTAAAGACTGACACTGGGGATTTGGAGCCAAAGCTACCATTCCTTGCCTGGCCCACACACCTCGGTATGTTTCTCACTCAGGAATCACTTACGGAAGGGACCTAGTAGAAGCATCAAGGCAAGAAAATGTTTGGAATTCTGGGTCCCAGCCCTTTCTGAGCCTCTCCATCTCAACACTACTTATGCTAACACTTATGTTGGAGGCAAAAGAAGAAAAGAGGAGTAATAAATCTTTATGTCAAATAGTGGTAGTGTTCACTCACTCAACAAACAGGGAGACATGATTTCATGCCCTGGATTCAGTACTTACTTTGTACCCTTGGACAAGGTGCTTCAAATCTCTAAGCTTTAGTTTCCTCAGTTATAGGACAGGGAGAGTACCAGTAGCCTTTTACCATTATAATGACAGGTATTTTAGATCAGTTTCCAACAGAGCATTCATGGGGATCACCTGGAGGAACCATTGAATCACAGTTTGCTGGACCCCACCTTGAGAGTTTCTGATGCAAAAGGTTTGCGACAAGGTCCAAAGGTTTAGATTCTTTAAAATTTACCAGACGATGCTAATGCTGCCAGCCTAGAAAGAAGACTTTGAGAACCTCTAAATGAAATAATGGTATGAAAGATGGTGAAGGGATTAACCCAAGAACATTTATGCGCAACCCATGGACACAGACAACAATATGGGGATTGGCTTGGGGGGCATTAAAGGTGGGGCTGGGTAGAGGTGGAGAGAGGGAGAAAAAGTAGGAACAACTGTGGCAGCATAATTTTTTTTTTTAAATGTGATGACTGTGTTTGCCCTTGTATAGGAAAAACAGGTAGCTATGGGCTTAGATATTAGGGTAAATTTAATTTTCACTTTACTTTTTTGGTAATTTTTTTAGTTTTGAGCATTTACTTTTAATAGAAATAAAAAAGAAGTGATGAAGAAAAAAATAAAACAAAATAATGCAAGAAAATACTTAACACAATTCTTATGAAACACCAAGCAAGCAGTAAATATGTTTTAGCTATTACTTTTAAGCCACATTTTTTACTTAATGCAAAACCATATAAGTTTTACAGTTTTTGAAATGAAGCATCTTTTATGTCTAATACTGGCAGAGAGCTCGTCCTGACATTAGCCAATCATGATTCCTGATGTCATTACAGTTCCATAGCAAGGCACCTAAGAAGTTTCTAGTAACAGAGCATTCTCCTATGACATATTAATTTACTAATGTGAGTGAGTGGCTAAATCTATGCCTAGAAAATCTTTTCTTGACTACCTTCTTATTGTAATCATGTTTGTATTAGGAAATCTGAACTCTATTGTTACCCAACATGTGTAGTTCTTAAACAACTGGGTTCTTGAGCACCTACTTCACAAGACTACCAGATCTTGTCATGTTGGGATGCAACAGTTCTGCACAAACAGGGATAAAGAGAGTCCTCACCGTTGGTTCTTCAGTCATAATTTATCCCTCTCTTTATCAGGACTAAGTGAATTACTCTTCTAGATGAATATGTTCCAAATGTCCCTGGTACAGCTGCAGAGCACTCTCGCATTCATGATTTTGTCTGACCCGCACAGCCCCACAGAGGCTGTTTTCTCATCACTGTAGCCACAGATGAGAAAGTAAAGACCTGACTGCTTACAATAGTGTGGTCTTGTTTGTTAGCTCTCTGGAAGCCCAAATCCTCATACGACGTGTGCTCAGAGAGAAGGTTTTCAAAAATTTTAACAACCAAATGTAAGATTTGGGCTCTATGAGCCTTTCATTTTTTATTTGACAGTTCAAACTGAAAAAACAATTCATGTCTATTATCAGAAATCAGAATATATAAAAGAAAAGAAAAGAAAGAAAAGAAAAGAAAAGAGAAAAGAAAAGAAAAGAAAAGAAAAGAAAAGAAAAGAAAAGAAAAGAAAAGAAAAGAAAAAACATTAAAACTACGTCCTCCCTAACCCAGTCAAAGAGGACCGCTATAGCATGCTGGTACTTAGTCCCCTAACCTCCCCTTTCTGTCACACTATGTGCAAATTAAACCCTGCTGCTTTTGAAGCTTCTGTTTTCATTTACCACTATATTATGATCATCTTTCATGTTAATAAATACTTTCTTTACAGAATAGTTGTCTATTGTTTCAAAAAACTACAATTTGCTTAATGAACTGAGTAGTAGGTGATTCCCAACTTCTACTCTTTCAAAGACTGCTCCAGTGAATACTTTTGGAACTCAGTCTTTCCCACATTCCTTAGTTATATCCTCAAGAATTATTCCTCAAAGTGGAATGTCTATGTCAAAAAGCAGGCAAATATTAAGTTTTTTGATACATGTTGCCAAACTGACCTCAAGAAAGGTTGTACTCAATAACTTGCCAGTTCCCAGCTCATGAGCATGTCACTGTCCCTTTTTATTGTTATTGTACATTATTTATTTATTTGGTTGCTGGTAGATTTTTCTGGCCACAGAAGCATCTTATTTTCTGTAGTACCACAAAAGAAGCCTTAAAGAGCACAATAATAGCACCTAAAAATCTTTTCTTATGAATAAGATTTGAGCATTGTGCAAACAAATCAGTAGAGCTCCCTCATTTAACCCCACTGTCTCAAAATTACACCGATACCTTCCACTTCCCCATTCCCACCTGTAACAACTGACCTTTACAACGAGCCATACATTATTCTAAATCCTTTAAGTGTGCCAAATCACTTAATACCACAATACCCCTCTAAGACAAGATGCCATTATCATTCCCTGTGTACAAATGAGAAAATGGAGGGGTATCTTTGCCCAAGATCAGATGATGTAGCAGAACTGATATTTGAACCCAGGAAGAAAAAGAAAGAAGGAAGGAAGGAAGGAAAGAAGGAAGGAAGGGAGGGAGAGGGGGAGGGAGGAAGGGGAGAAAGAGAGAAAAAAAAAATTTCTGAATGCAGAATGGGCAACCCTGAGAGTGTGAAATGAGATAAGAAAATATGAATATGTTTTGTATTTGTTAATATTCCTATTAAAATATAAAGGAAATTAAATTAATGGGATCCAAAGCAGGACTAGAAGCACTGATCAAGCAGTTTCTGAAACACTATTCATGGGTCTGGTTAGGAGGAAAATCAGCCCTCCTGAACCTCAAGACCTCAGAATGAGTCAATTCCAAAACCACATCCCCTCAACGGAGCTGTTCCTCTCTCTGCCTCTGCCGTTTCTTGGCTCAACATGGGCAAACTAAATCATTAAAATCTCTAATGGACAAGACCTATTTTCTTGACCAGTCATATGTTTCTCGGGTCTGAAAACAGAACAAAACAAGGCATAATAATTAAAAAACAAAAAACATTAGACAAACTATTATGTCTACCCTCAAATTCCTGGAGGAGGGTACACAAAACTACTCATGGTACAGGAAGGGTACAGATTCTGCTAAGTGTTGCTATGCTTTGGAAACTTGAATGCATTTCTGAACAAAAGTGCTTCTCGGAAGGAAATAAATAAATAAGTATCCCCATATTGATACTGTATTGAATCGTGTACTGCCTAAGATTTGGGATAAACTAATAGGATGGATGATTCGTTAAAGCAATTTTGAACATTATCAGTCCTTTGCAAACACAGATTTAAGTCCAGAAATAGCAGATGTTATATGTCTTCCCTTGGTCATGGTGTGATTCTTCTAGCCCTCAGTTTCAAGACTTTTTCCCCTAAAGCACCATTTGTTGCTGTCTCACTTTGGATTTTGCTTTGCGTGTTTATTTGTTTGTTTTTCAGAACCATGCTTTCTAAATTGAAAATTATTTGGTACTATTTCCTGAAATCACAACATCACAACATTGGTAACTAGATCTGTGACAGTTTAGTTAAGGTAGGAAGTAAAGTTATAAATCTAAATAAGAATGTAAGCATTATATTTTTTTAGCTTCCCCAGTTTAAATATGCCTTGGGTTTTTCCATGTTCTCCTCTCTTCTCCTTGGTCAAATAAAGAAGGTAGCAAAAAAGTAACATATCTGATTAAGAGTGCTTAAACAGAACACAAGGTACTCATCCTAATGGTTTTATTCTAATACGAGAGAGAGGCAAAGGTGCAGGCCCCAGCTCCCAAAGAGCACACTCACAGATGCACATGTCCCTTTGCAGAGGAGGATTTTGGGTCTCCTTATCTCCTCTGAAGGAGGCAGGTCATTCTACTTGTTGTTCATGTTGCAACTTCATTCTTACCCCTCTGTTGAATTCTGAAACAGCTTATTTTTTTAATTCATGGTTTACTTTTCCTATCATGTTTTTAAGAGCCAGTAAAATTCTAAGGCAGACAGAAAATATAAACCAGACATCTGTTTAGGGCCACGGGCAACAACATACAGTAGATTCAATTTTTTGCTGTAATCTCTCTCTCTCTCTCAGTAGCTACAGATAGCAAGGGAAATGATGGAAGAGATGATTGAATTGTATATTCAAATGTAACATCCTTCATTTCCTCCTTTTAGTTGAAGATTTATTCCAGCTGCTTTAAAGTTTGCCCCAAAGGAGCAAATAAATGAATGCTAAAACCTCAGGTAAACTCTTCTACAATAGTTGGAAAGTGTCTTAGAATAAAAAAGAACCAAATATTGGAAACATTCTAAAGTAATATTTTTCAAAGTAAGTTTTCCAAAGTAACTGCACTCTGTTCAGTACAAACCCCTCAATTCCCAGGGTCATATTATTGTTTGTTGTTCTCAACAGGACCCTTAAATAAAGATGAAATATACTATGACTATTATCTCTTTATGAAAATGTTTTCTTTCAAGAGTAATCCATCTTAGGTAACTCTGCAGTTGATAAACCAGTATCCACTCAAGTTTCACTTGGCCCAGATTATAGTTATGAAGTTCAGTAAAAATTAAGTAGTATAGATAATTTGTGAGGAAGATTAAGCTAAATAATAAAGTTTTCATTGAAATTTAATTTTGTTATCATGAGACTATATGCATGAATAGTCATCAAAGTACCACCAGATTTCACAAGGTCCAACTTTAATTATGCAGTTATTTATTAGATACTGTAATACCCCTTCCTCAGATATTCCTTTCTCTTAAAGGCTGAAATCTGTGTTTTAGCCTGAGTAGCACAGTCATCACTTACAGATAGAAGATTAAAAACTTAAAATGTATAATGACATGGCTTCTAGTCAAAGACGCTAATTTATTCCTAACCACTGATGGCCCTAGTGTATTTTCAGTTGTACCCTTTTGAATGTTAGTTACATGGAGACATAATCTGGAGATAAATGCTTTTAAGATGATTCCCTGCTTTGCTGATGGGAGAGCACTGCAGGGTATGCAGGCAAGGGCCTCGCATCGCCAACGTCACTATTAGACTAATAGATTGGGAAGAGGACTACAACATAGGCATTTTTAGAATTCCAAAGGATTGTGATAACTTTGAGAACAGTCAAAAACTGAAAGTAAATTTCCATAGGCAGAATTGTTGTATACTAGGTATAATCACAAACCAACTTTGAGTCAATAATATAATTTCTTTTTCTTCATGTTAAAAGTGTTACCATTTATTCATGTGGGATTCTGCTACCTGCGGCCCATAAATTCCGGAGGCAGGGATTTAGTGAAAAAGGAAAGGAGTCTTTTATTTAAAAGCTACACAATTTTGGAAGAATAATGGGCTTCTGTCTCAAAGCCCATTCCCTTTAAAATACCCAAAGGAAAATAACCCCTCCCCCATTTGCCAGCTCAGTTTAAGGCTGCACCTGAAATTGTTCTCCCATTTAAAATTACTGTCCTTTTGGGATACGCAGGCGGCTGTAGCACGGTTATCCAGGCGGCTTAGCTGGGTCTTGGTCACAGTCTGGCTCCAGGCATCTCTCTCAAATCCGTGTGTGCTGGCATCTTGTTCAAAGCATGCTGCCCTTTCCTCTGGCCACTGACCACTGTCCCAGCACCTGTGCCCCATCCCATCTACCAGCTGGCTGCCAGAATGCCCGGCGCATTCGTGTGCCTGGCCAGTCGGGACCGCACTGGGCAGCACCGGTCACCAGTGCCGCTGCTGCTTCTCGTGCAGGGAGGTGCACAGGGCCTGCTGGCACAGAAATGCTCAGCCCCCCATTCCCTGATCAGGCTAGCAAGGGAGAGGAAAAAGACCGAGTTTCTGTGCACCCTTCATTTAAATATCCCACCCCCAAATCCAGCACGCTGTGGGAGCGTGCAGGTTGCCGGTCAATCTAGGTTAATGTCCCTCATGCGTGTCAGCATGTACAGCCTCTCTGTCCCCTCCTCCTGCTGCAGCGATCCGGAAACGGGTAGCAGGGGCTTTTAGCTGCGTGTGGGGCACAGCATCTCTGGGCAGGGAGGGGTTTCGCCATGTTTGCCTCCACGATAGACGTGTGTTGGGACCTGTTCAGTCCACGCATTCTCTGTGCAGGCTTCTCCAGCTGTGTCATGAGCCGCACTAAGTGTTTACCTTACCCCATGGTAAGGAGATCTGTCACGGCCTGGAGGAGACTTCAGTCTGCCCCCGGGGAGTTTCCTGCAACCCCTACCTCACTTTGGGGAGTACAGCCTTTCACACCACCTTGGGCATTCCTCCGTTCTCCCCAGCAATCTGGTCAGGCTTCCCCACCCCCTCCCCCAGTTACAAAAATACAGTATGTGCACTGCGCACAGGCAAAAATGGTGACACAGTTTTTATATCTATTTTCTAAGAGGCCACTTATCCAAAGTTCTTTCAAAATGAATGAAAAATAAGCATAGTCCAGGTTCTTCAAATCAATTTGTAACAGCATGTGATCTGTAATGAAGAACAAGTAGCGATTGAGGAAAATATGTGATTACTTAGAACTGAAAAGAGACATCGACACCACTAGCTCGGGTTACACCACCTTTCTGCTGTTATCATATTGTGAGGATGTTTGGTAACTACACATAGTGTTCGGTTGAAAGAATTTCAAGCTGTCCATTCTAATCTGAGTTTCTGTGGTTGAAGAATCTTTCCACAGTGTTTCCCATGCAACGATGTTCAATTAGGCAAGTTTATGATGTCAGGAAATTATAGTGCAACCATGATGCTCATCCTTGCACACACGCCGAAGTTCTATTTTTCATCTACAAACAACAACAACAACACACGTTCAAAGAAAAAGTACTACTCTTTTAAGAAAAAAGAGGGCTTGATCATTTTTAAAAATGTACTTAAACTAAAACATGTACTTAAACTAAAAGCAATACTAATAAATATGCTTGAGGCAGGAATAATGGGAAACATTCCAATGTCTTAAGAGAAATATTGTTGTTTCAAAAGGACCAAACCAGGTATAAAAGAATCATACTCTCCTGGCATGGAGGCATTTGTGTTCTGGGATGGCCAGAAACTAATTATATTCTGGATCAATTTTATAGCTAAATGAATCTTTTTCAGCCCTGACTGACATTATCTTTGCTTCATTACTTTAACTTTATTTTTCCCTTGTCACTAGCCAAAGTTTAATCATTTATTGCTTTGAGTAGAATTTGGAACATGCAGCTGAGGTCCAAATTTGGAAAAGAAATTGCATGGGTAAGGGAGTTAAGAGAAAAGGAATAGAGAATATTTTCATTGTTTTGGCTTGGAACCTCATGACTTGTAACTTAGAAACCGCAAACCTACATATAAAGGTACAATTGGCTCTGCTCTAAAGCACTGTTTACCTTACCAAGAATATGACCCAGAAAGATGACTGCCAAAGTTTTTAGCTCCAGAAAGTGGAAAATTTTTCAAAAGAGAATGAATTTAACATAAAATATATACAACTTCTCCCCAGGAGAAACACTTAGCAAGCAGTACATATACATAGCAAATCCTCATTTACTCAGGATTAATAGGTAATCTGTCATGTTTCCCATAACAAAGCATTTTTTTAATATAGCCATTTAAAAAATCTAAACACTTTCCTACCCTTTAAGACATTGAATTTATTCTGTTTTGTTTTTCTCAAGATCCTTGGCATTAATTGTTCTAAAGTGATACACTTAGAGGTTATTCAAGAGTGTTATATATCCACGATGTAAGGTTGTTGTTTTAGGAACTGGTGACTATTTCTAATAGTTTTTCATCACATGTTGGCCAAGTTATTATCTCTCCCTTGTTATATGGGCAAGCATCTAAAGATTCTGCAAGGGTCTAATAAAATTCCTTTCTTTCTAATTGGTTACTCCGATCTGCTTATAGTCTCAAAAACCAGATAAACAAGCTCGTACAGGGACTGAGCAAAAAGGAAAAAGGCCTCAAGTTCATGGACGACATTGTGTGATTGCAAGGGGGTGGAGAGGAAGGGGGGTAAAAGGGGACTAGATGGTAATGGAAAAAATATAATAATTTTTTTTTAAAGTAAACTTACACTAAGAATAAACACATACTAGGTAAGAGATTTTTTTTTTGGCAAAAACCATAACATTTTGGCTTCTCAGAAGCCTTTCTAAACCTTGCTTCCAGCTTCTTAACCATTTCCTGAGAGGGAGAATGTGCCACTTAAAGAACTTTATATGAGGGAGGTGTTAACACACTATGTATGCCTCTTTGTGAGTTGTGTTGTTATTCAAAACAAATATAAGTATTCCAATAATTTTTAGTCTTAAAACAAATTTAGCAGCTAATCTTACCAATCATGCTGTACATGTGTTTCAGAATTCAATGACCTTCTATCACCAAACTAAATTAACTTAAGACAGAACCTATGTAATAGTGATGAAGGGAATGTTCTCACACATTTAGGATAAACCAAGGTCAATGTTTGGCTTCAGGTCATATTCTGAACCTCTGTGAAGGTAAATCCTGTGTAAGCTGAGAGAAAAAAAACCCTCACACTGTGTGCACACACTTATGCCTACTCTGACCTCGTGTGTCCTTTCTTATTCCAGCACCTAAATCCAGTTCCCTCTCCTAACCTGCGGACACTCAAGACTGAGTCTCTTCACTCCCGATATTCTACTTACAGTATATTGTATAGATGTTGCTTTATTTTTGTAATTGTGAAAAGCAAGATTCCTGGAACTAACAAAATGATGATGCCTTCAAAACAAAGTGAGAAAAGCAAAACAGATAAGTGTTGTAGAAACAACAAGTATCTGTGGTTCCCTTAAAGAAAATCAAAATCTCATTTTAACAATCTATTCATTTTTACTCCACTCCTGGAAATGGCTCTTTACTTATATCTCTGCCTCTCCCTCCACATTATTATTAATTATTATTATCATTATTATTATTATTATTTTACTTTTTAACCAAGAGAGCACCCTAATTCTCTCTAGCTAATACTGAAAGTAATTTTAGGCAATGAGATGATTAGAAGTTGCATCATTACTATACAGAAAAATGAAAAGCTTTACACTGGCCATCACCATCACTCCGAAAAAGGAAGAAAGCACTTAAGTAACTGCTGAGTCAAGCCATAATCTTTATTGCCTAGACAGCTGCTGTCCAAGCAGACATCTGCTCATCTACTTATCTTTAAAAATATGTATTAAAAGCTTCCTTTCGTTGTTATTTCTGAGGATTGTATCTAATCAGTAACCATCTTGGAGCACAGAGTAGAGATATAATGCCTCTCACGGGCTGACCAGTAGGCTGGGATAACGCTCATCCATTCCGAACTACTGCTAAGTACCTGTGCAGTGAGAAGATATTATCTCTACTGGTAAAAGGGGTGAATCTCCAAAAACTTTACTCTGAGTTACTTCTCCACATTTTAATATTATTGTAGATTTCAACCAGCCACATACCCTAAGAGATTTGATATCCGCATGTAGACACTGAAACGTTCTTGGGACTTTTTACTCTTCCCCACTCTCCCATTTCTAGCCCTTCACTTACTGGTTAATTTGACTAAGAGTTAGAAACTAAATTTCAGGGTTTAAATTTCAAACCTGAATTTAGAGAACATCAATTTTCCCTAATTCCCCACCCATTCCTTAAATCATGTATGTATATGAAGTATACAGACTCAAGTAAATGGCATAGAGATGTCGTATATTCTGCAGCAGAATGCAGGAACATTCCAAAACCGGCGAGGGTTTGGAGAATAGGTTTAAATAGGTGATTTGCCTTTGTAGCCTCCTCTTCTCACCTCAGTTCTTCCTTGTGTTTCTTTATACTAAGCCACACTCGGAGGAGTTGGATGTTTTACCTAAACCTTTTGTCTGATACTTTCTTTGGACCTAAATCTGTCTGTCACTAACTGAAATTAGTTCTCTTGCCTCCAATAGGCTCCTTCTTTACCTTTCTACTTCGTTTTCCTTTCTCTTCTCTCCCTGTCGCTGTTTCTCTCCTTAGTACCTTCCTTCCTTTCTTTCATTTGGTTTAATCCCTTTATTTGTATTATAACTTTGTTAGCAAGAGAGAGTATTAGCACAAAGTGAAAAACTAATAAAGATGTACAGAAAGAAGAAAGAAAGGGAGGAAGAGCAGGAGACAGAGAACCAGCTCAAAGTCAACCTGATTTCTGAACCCAGAACACCTTAATTTCCTAGACCCTCTCTTTGAATGCCGCTGCAGGACACACAGAGCAAAAAATAAATAAATAAATAAGTGAATTAATTAATTAATTAAATTAAAAAATGGGAGTATTGAGATATTCTTTTCCTACTCCTTTTGGTTTCAAGAAAATAGAAGACAGAAGTAGCAATTTTATGACTGATTTTACTCTGTAAGTAGGATTTGATAGCTGAAAGGGACCAGTTCCCATCTCTCTGGGGCTAATTAGCCTTTTTGGTTTTCATATGTGTGTGATCTTCATTCATCATATTCTTCAATTCTCTGAGCTCAGCTGCTTCTACCATGACAGTATATTTCCGTTGGCTATTTTGCAGAGAGCTGTCTTTTTCCATTAGGGGAAACTGTCCATGCTTCAGGCCACACTGAGACCCCCTTCTGATTCTGCCCTCTGTGGCCAGAGCCCCATCGGTGTTCCCCAGCGAAGGCCCACCTGTGCTGACTCGGCCTCATAATGACTGAGTGGCCCCTTCAGCAACCAAGGCCTATTCATATTATTTTCTCCTCCCCAACTTCCCTTCTCCTGAAATCATTTTGAGTCAAGAAAGAAAATGTTAATACTACTAATCATTGAATGTTACCCCTGGAGCCGAGGAACACAGCATGCTCCAGCACCTCAGAAAGAGGTAGCGTGGTTAATACCCACGACAGCTTCAGTTAAGAAATCGACTCATAGAGGCGTTCTTTAAGCTTCAATATCTTTTCTTTGCATTAGTAACTTATTTCTGGCAAGAAACCCAAGGATTTTTAAGCTGATACATTTCCTTATTTTATTTCTAAGTATTTCCACCTGAACTGGATTTGTGAAGATTCATTAAAAAATCCAAAAATACCTTGTCTCTCAACAAAATATTTGGGCTCTGGAATGAACTGAATCTCTGAACAGAGTATTAGAGAAACTGAAGGCATCAGCTCAACATTTTAAGGGCGTGTTCCTTTTAATCTCTTCTAACGCTAGCTACCAGAAACATCTTGGCAGCTAGTCTGCCAGCCCTCCCTAGTAGCAGTGCAACTTAAAAACTGGTTTCACTGAATCTCATGTCACTCTGCTTCATCAGGGTAAGATAAAAAGGCGAAACCGTCTCATCACTCAATTCCTAAAAAAGAAAATCAGTTATCACAGATGGCCTTGACTTATCTAAGGAGTTGCTGCAGCCTTTCATATTTTTTCTCCCATAGCTAGTAATTCTGGGTGTTTATTGGTGATAATATTTTCATTGATTCCTAATGAAGCAGAGATTTCATTTCTTAAAAAAATCTTATACTTATGTTGCATTATAAGATGTTGCTTGAGGGATTGAATTATTTTTTTTTAATTCTAAAATTAGAAATCACCCTAATTTGACTGAAGAACAGCTTCGTTTTGTTCAACAGTAATTCTTTGTATTGAAACATATTTCCATTAGTATAGTAATAGAAACTTTAATATGAGGACTAATCAAAATAGATCCTAATATTTAAAATAAAAAGTATAAGTGCCCTGACTGTTGTGGTTCGCTGAGTTGGATGTTGTTCCTTGTCAGGGCACATACCTAGGTGGTGAGTCAGGTCCCCAGGTAAGGATGTGCAAGAGGCAACTGATTGTTTCTCTTGTACATCAATGTTTCTCTCCCTCTCTGCCTTCCTTCCCCTCTGTCTAAAAATAGAGAAATAAAATCTTTTTTTTAAAAAAGAAACCATAAGCAGAAGAGGATGCTATTTATAACCACAATCTTCTATTTCTCTGAACAATAGATATAGTACAAGAGAAAAAAAAACTAGATTAATATGGCTAACTGAACCCATTCAAATTTGTCAGACAATATACTTACGTAGATATTTAAATAAACTCATGTTAAAGTTATCAGCATAAGAGACATCCAAATCTGTGGAGAACTTTTGAATTTCTTTGAGCCAAACTGACAACGATTGCCAGGAAGCAAAATCTCAACAGACTGAGAAAATGCTCCAGATAAGGGCAGTTCCGTCCCTTATTTTACTCATTACAATCAAAGGGGAAGATGTAAGTGGGGTTACATGAAATCACTGGTGGCAGATAAGGGAGGTGGGAGAAAGCAAAGTGGGTTAATCTCTGGGACTCGATAGAGTAAAATGAAGAGACAGATACTTCTTTTACAATGGGGAGTACAGGATAGTTAACAATGAACATTTACAGCCTGTAGAGATGGTGTGCATGGACCAACATAACAATGAATGGTTCTGTGGCCTCTGCTCTGGTAGAAGGAAGATTGTGCCCTGAGGGCCCTGGGAAAGTTCACTCTGACATTCCAAAGGTATATTAACTTAGATGCAAAGGGGCAATAGACAGGCTCAGTTAAGGTAAAGGTTGACCCTTGTCAAGGAAAACACTGGCCTAGGACATGTCTACCCACCATGACTAGTTTTATAGTTAGGAAGTTTTTATTTCAGACTATCCTATGTGGTTACTTTTGGTCCCTGAGTTTTTAAGTTCTCAGATTTAGTTTGTGGTCTCATTTTCATCCACAAAACATATTTATAACATCACTGCTAAATAAGAAATACTGTCAACAGTGAACTAGAAATTTGGATGAATCTGTGAGAAATGGAAATCAAAGTTAGGTTAGTTACCATAGTTAGCTAGATAGTAGTAAAGGAAAGACAGCAAAGGGAATCAGACACTGAGACTGTTTGTTTAACCAGCAAGCCTCACGCTCCCCACCCCACAACCCTGGGAACCACCAGTCTATTCCCCACAGGTCATCAGGGAAAAAATAGGACAAAGGAGGAAGAGGTAAGGACATGTCTAATAGAAGTTAAAATGGTGCAGGGGGAGGTGCTCAACCTTAGAGGCTTGTCTGTCTCACCTGGGAAAGCAATCACTGGGCAGGAGGTGAACCCATCAGAAGCCTGAGAAAGCTTGGGAAGTTTATCGGTTATTTTGAAAAAAGACTCCTCAGTCTTACACAAGCCAAGAGGATATAACCCCAGGAAAACAATAAAGAGCTCTCTTCTGCTCAGTGACCCACGCTCACCCCATTTGTTCATGTGCTCTCTCTTGCTTGGGGACACATGACCACGTGAGCCTAGCAGCCACCAGGGGCTGTACACAGTGCACTGTCTGAGCTCCAAAGAACTAAGTCTTAATATGAAACAGAAACTCTGGACACTGACCTTTGTCAGTGGATATTTGTGGATATTCGGCCTTGCTGAAGGCACAGTTGGTCTTTTTCCATAGTGGGATGGATGGAGATGGGATACTGGAAACCGAGGGGCAGATTTCCCCCTGAATAAATCTTGTTACACCACAACCTCCCATGCGTGGGTCTATGAAATGCTTTTCTTGTGATACCATGGAATAATGATTTCTACCGGCAACAGTTAGGCCACAACGGATCAAATACAGGCTGGCAGGGACTGCTGCAGAGCTGCGGATGGCCCCAGGGGTATATAGACCATGAGGTTCTGTTTTCAGAGATTCATGAGAGGCCCTGGGGCAATTAATGGAAATGAGAAATTGTGTTAGAAACAAATGTGCTACTGGTTTCCTCTCTCCTTCGCCATCAGTGTTGAACACCTGGAAGCAGAAGCAAGAGTCCAAAAAGGACGGCAGTAAGGAGGGGAGTGCCCCGCCCTGTTCCAAAGTACCTACAGGAAGGTGAACTATGGGAAACACACACACTGCAACTGTCTTAAGGCACAGTCCATCACATTCCCTGCAGACAACTTCTGCTTATCAGAATAGCCTCCAAGCAACAACACAACAGAAATTATCAAATACAAGGATTATCAGATAATTGAGAATCACGATGTGGTTCAGGAAAAAAAATAACACCATGAAAAATAAGCACAAATAAAAAAAAATTTCAAAAAATGGAGGTACCATAATAAACATAACAAGAAGAGACTTTAAAATAAGGACAACTGCTACGTTCAGGGAGTGAAGAAAAGACATGCATTTAAGAAAAAGAAAGCAACTAGAGACTATAAATGTTTAAAATATGATCATCAAAAACAAAATTAGCAAAACGCTTAAATAGCATAATGGAACAAAATCATGGAATTAGAGAATAAAGAAAATATAAAAGAAAGTTTAAAAGACATGAAGGATAAAATAAGAGATCAGAAAGACTAGATACAAGAAATAATCAAGGAATTTTAAAAATTATCCCAAAGCCCTAGAGAAGTATGTCGGTAAGTTAAAGTGGCCCATCAGTTACCAAGCAGGCTGATAAACCGCCCTATACCACCAAAATATTACCCTGCAACTTCAAAACACAATAAAAACTCACAAGTCAATATAAATTAAGGAAAGGTTTTACCTTTCTTAGAAATCAATAGTTTTCTTAGAAATCAAGAAATCATGTAGGTAAACAAAAAATATTAAGATTTAGATTAACAAGCAAACGAGCTTGACTTAGTAGAGATATATGGAACTCTCTTTTACATACCCTTAAAAAAAATATATTCTAATGTTAGAAAGAAATCAACAAAACTTCATCCATTTCCTGAAGTTTTTGATCATTGTTAATGATTCAATGTTCTGCCCCTCAAATCCTGAAACCTCACCTTAAAGTACCGAAGAAAACAAAACATAAAAACTGAAAATATACCTAGCATAATCTTAGAAGATGTGGAAGTGATACAAAAAAAATCCTTCTCAAAAACCAGTATTTAAATGGCTCTTCTATGTAAAAACACACACGTATACATACACACACTCAAGTTCTATCTTTCCCAAAATTTCTCTCAGAGTGAACAATGCTTTTTTTGGCCATTTTTTAATATCAAAAGAGAATATTGTCACAAACCAAAATCCTGCATAGAAACAAAATATTTATGTTAAAACAAGCACTTACAGAGCAACCAGATCGTCTGGCAAAAGCAGAAATGGAATTAAAAAAGAGATGCTACCGCTGATAAGACAGGTACAATTTACAGCCACACACTGTCCCAGCACAACGGCTCTGCACACATTTCCCCTACAGCAGCATTCGAAGTGGTTAGATCTTATCAGAATTCCAGCTGTGCAAGTTTCTGCTGAAGCCTGTGGGTATTAAAGGAGCAAGGCACGGAGGCAGAATAGAGTTCAGCAGCCCGGCACCCAGCTCTTTATATTAGGCCTCTTGACTGGGCTTCCGTCTCCCGGCCTCCCTGGAGGAAATGGTTTTGCTTTATAAGGCTTCTGCATTGTAGGAGCCAGAAACCTGGAAATGTGTGATCTCCCAGTGTGATCTAGCAGCAGGCTCATTGATTTTAAATCAGCGGGAGGAAGAAGGAATGGGATTCACAACTGAGACACGTGGAAGGATGTCTACTCTTCAACTGCCCAGGTTCCTTGGCTCCTGTGCGTTCCTCAGAAAGAATCACGGAAGGACCACAGGTGCAATGTTTCTCTGGAAACCTTAGTTTGCAAGACAATAACCAAACCTATAGAGACTGATCAGAGAGGTGTGAGTGGTCCATGGGAAAGCCAAGCTTTGTGTGTGGTGATATCATGCCTCGCAAATGCACAGGTTAGCAGCAGATACGTGAGATTTTAAATTCTCAATAAATTAAAACTAAGGGATTACTGAAAACGTTTTTAAAATTCTGAACTGCGGCTAATAAAGTAAATTAAAGGAAATATATAAAAATTAATAACATAATATAATATATAATATGATATAACTTTTTAAATTTTTATTATTTTTATTTTTTTATTGTTGTGCAAGTACAGTTGTCTCCATTTTCCCCAGTTTACCCACCCTCACCTCCCACCTCCCACCTCCCACCTTCAATCTTACCCCCTTTGGCTTTGTCCATGGGTCCTTTATACATGTTTCTTGACAACTCTTCCTCTTCTTTCCACCATTACCTCCCTCGCCCCACCCTTTTGGTTAATGTCAGTGTGCTTTTTTTTCAATGTCCCTGGACATATTTTGCTTGCTTTGTTCTGTTGATTAGGTTCCACATATAGGTGAAATTAATATATTTTTAAATTGTACAATAAGAAAGACAAACAAGGGTAATCTTGTTCACAAAAGTAATGGATTAAAAGCAATACCAAAAGTTGGAGGTACTCACTGGGGTCTCCTGAAGTAAGTAGATAATTTTGGCCACAATAGAATGGGTTCAGAAAAGCCATGTTCTTTTTGCAATTGAAAAACTTGAGAACCCTTACTAATTATAAATATGTCTCAGTTTCTATAACCATAAAATATATAACATAACTCTCAGGGGCAATCTGATAAAAACTATAATTTAAAAAATGAGAAAATGTCAATAAATACTAATAATGATGTAGCACTGATTAAGATCCCTAAGAAAAATCACTATGGAACAGCTACAAAGTACTCTCAAAACTGTTTGTTTACCAAGTAAGAGTGAAACCCATTCACATAGTTGATATGTGATGGTGATTATATTGGTTTCCATTACAACAAGAAATGTTACTGTTTGTAAGTTAAGGAAAACATTAAAAAGAATACAAATAATCAAATTTAGGAACTAATAAAAAAGGCAGAGTGAATAACACACAGAAGTAGGAAAAGTATACAGCTAAAGCCCAGGCATAAGTTATCAAAATGTCACAAAATCCACATTGCACTCAAGTATTTCAACAAAAATAAAATCAGTGAAAAAAACACAAGAAATATTAAAATACAAGAAATACAAAAACAACACAAAAGGAATATAAGTAGAAATGACAGAAATGGCTCACAAAATAATCATATACAAAATGGAAAAAACAATAGAAGCCTATAATTTGGTGAATGAAAACCTAGCTAAGCCAAAGTCTACAAAGTTAGGATAAAGGGAGTGATCTAGCACTGCAAATGCTCACAGAAAGAAACGATGTGCTATTACATGTGCACAGTGGGATGCTGCCTGAATAAGTAGGGTTTCAAAGTGGGATTCTAACAGGCCCTATTTCCATCTTCCCAGAACCATTTAGTTCCACTTTAAAATGTCAATGATGTAGCATGGCCATAAAAGTGGGAGGCTGTTTTCCAGGAAGAAAAATCAGCACTTGTTCAGCCCAGCAATTGGACTCATTTCTCAGGTCACAGTTGGAATAGAACAAATGGTGGTGTGACTGTTCCAGCCGCAGGATCTCTTCTCCTTGTTGCATTTGCTTCCCCTCTTCCACCAATAAGAAATGAATTTTGTACATGGAAGGTCACCTGCAACCTTATCTTGGGCAGTTAGATAATTCTACTTATCCAACTTTCAAGTTCCCTCCCCTTCCCTAGCCCAGGACAGTGTGTTCGGTGACCCTCAACGTATTTTACAAATGTTCATTTGGCAAACCATGTTCATCCATATTAGAGTGTACAATTTTCATTTGGTCAGGCTTAGCTTAGGATCCAGGCCCAAGGCTGGCATGGTAAAATTTCCATTTTAAAAGATGTGAGGTAGGCCTTTGCAACAGTTTGGATGGACCTGGAGAACACTATGATAAGGGAAATGAGCCTGTCAGGGAAAGACAAATACCATATGATTTCACTCATGATGTGGAATCTAATGAACAAACTAAAGTAACAAGGAAAATAGGGAAAGACTCACAGGGACCAGGATGAAAGCTAAGGGGGAAAGGTTAGGGGGTTGAGGGGTTGAGCAATAAGGAAAAAGGACTCATGGATAACAGTGTGGTGATTGCTGTGGGGAGGAGGGCATATGGGGATTAATGGTAATGGAAAAAATACAATAAGATTAAATTTAAAGAAAAAAGATGTGAGGTAGAAATGGAATGGAAGGCCATTATCACAGAGAGCTGTCATTCCCTGTACTCTCTGGGGACTCACTCACATCCTCTTAAAGAATGCCCACACGGAGGGATGGGGCACTTGAGAAACCAAATAACTGTCCAGCTAACTGCTAAAGGCTTTTGTTTATTTGGCAGAGTCAAAGATTTTTGCTATCTTTTGAAAGAAGAAATTATCCGCAATCACATCTGGTACCTTACTTTTACTTTAGGGATAAAGAATAGAAGTCAAATAAGGGGGTGGGGGAGGTTAGGGGGTGAAAGGATCCAGCTAAAAGGGAAAAGGACTCATGGACATGGACCACAGTGTGGTGATTGCTCGGGGGAGGGGATATAAAGGGGTTAAATGGTAATGGGAAAAAATACAATAAAAAATGTTGGAAAAAAAAAAAGATAGGTTTGAGTAAATGTTATGCCAAAGGAGGAACAAAACCAGAAAGAAACAAGTGTCACACTGAAATCTGTGGCCCAGTTGACGTGTTTCTTCCTGTTTTCTCTTAAATTCATTATGGATAGCAGTGAGTGGGGGTAACCTACAAAGAAAAAAGGGATTATTTGTAAAGCAAATCATATCTAAAGATTCCTGGGTTTATTCAGATACTTCTAGTTTTTAGGGTGAACAACTAAGTGTCAAGAATTATGAGAAATAGTCTTATTGGTATCTGCTAAATGTACTTCTCTAAACACTACACAGTTCAACTTCAGTGTATTTTTCTTTAATTTAGAAAACACAATCAGTTTTGAATATCTCTTGATGAGAACAACTAAACCACTTTTTTCTATTATGGTATGTGATGTCACTACACATGATTATAGTCATTAGAATACTATTTGAATTAAGTGGAATTCATATTTATATCTGAACAAATATTAATTTTTAATAAACCTGAAAAAATATTATAGAAGCTATCGATCAAGAATGTCCTGCAATGTTCAGAGATCCACAGAGACTAAGGAGATCTGAATAAAACAGGTAGAGGTGTTTCCGTATTTTCCTCTCGAGCTCTGATAAACCCCTTCTTATAAGAACTGCAGTTGACCTTTAAAAAAGGCGAGAAAAGGAGAGTTAGTTGTTCCAATCACCCTACCCCACATAATTTTGACCTTCTCAAAACTTAACTACTAAGAGTTTACTTTCAAGGAGGTCTTACCAATACCAAAACAGTGTTACATACTGTATTCTTACAATAAAGTCGGTGAAGGAAAAATATATTAGGATAACTATAAGGAAAATACATTTACAGTACTTATTGAAAAAAAGCATAAGTGGACCTGCACATTTCAAGTTGATCTGTGGAGTTCAAGGGTCAACCGCGTCTCCATCCACAAAGGAAAAATTTAGTAGAATGTTTACCACATGTAGCCCTGCAACTCTGACCACAGATGATTGGAACAAGATAAGCACCTGATCCAATTTGGACCGATCAAATTTTCTCCTCCCCAAGACTTGGTGCAGAAGTGATGTAAACCTTGGAGAAGCAGACTAGCCATCGTCCTCTTGCCATGTGCAAAGAGAAATACCTCAACCAGATGTCAGGGAGGAAGAAGGAAAAAGACCCAGAGACCAGGGCAAACTTGTGGAGCAGAGAGAGATAGAGAATACTCCTTAGACTCCACGATTCTTCCCACCTTCATGCTGACAACCCTGCCTCCTTCTTCACGCAGGTGCTGCTGCGGAGCTGACCCCTCTTTAAACGTCCCGGGCATAACTCTTCACCGCAAAGTGTGTTTCTGATGATAACAAAGCACGACCTTAGTCTTCCAAGTATTACTTCACCCGCTATTTACTTCAAAACAGGAATAAATCACTGTCAAGAAGCTCTTTATATTTGATGTCATTGCCACAGAGCCTATGCATTTCAAATTAAAAAAGGCCTGTTTTAAAAGCACAATAATCTTGATATACTGGGACATTGGGAATCATTTTATGTGGTTCAAAATTCAAAGAAAGTATGCACTGAATTTAAACTTTAAAAATTAATGAGAAATTTTACATCTGACCTTAATTCCTTTATTAGCTTAACCATGTAGTACTATAAAACACGACATCTGGTAAATCTTTGCAAAAACTAATCATTTATCTTTGAAAACATTCTATCAGAATATATGGACCTCCTGGCTTTATCTGAATGACAAAACATGAATTCAGTAGCCTTGAGGTTTTCAGAATGTAGAAAATCTCAATGTCTTTGTTCTCTTGACAATTGTATTCTTTCCTGAAATATGAGAGCTTGGAGAGCGAACATATTTTCTTTTTTTTTTAAAGATCTTGTTTGTTTTTATTTTTAGAGAAAGGGGAAGGGAGGGAGAAAAAGAGGGAGCGAAATATTGATATACGAGAGAGACATTGATTGGTTGCTCCTCACATGCCACCAACTGGCCCACAACCCAGGCATGTGCCCTGACTGGGGATCAAACCGGGATCTTTCAGTTTGCAGACCAGCACTCAATCCTCTGAGCCACACCAGCCAGGACAGAATTAACATATTTTCTGTTCAAACCTTGAAAACATCCATTTATGTCTCAGCAATAGAAATATATTGTGGCAAAAAATTCTTCACTATCAAGCACATTGTGTACAACCAAAAAAAATTTTCCAAATGTATCAAAAATCATGCACTTACTCCAAAAGTAATGCTTTCATATTTTATTACTTAGCAAGTATACTTTAATAAGACTTTAAAAGAACTATAGTTATCAAAAGTACTATCTTTTCTGTAACTTCCTTTTCCTTGAGGCCTTAAAGAATTTTTAGCAAAAATTAAAATATTTACAAAACTTTTAAAACAGCTTTTTTTCTCCTTAAGGTACAAATGTTATTTTAATATACATTTTTTCGATAACATAATTTCTTTGATAAATGACATCATGGTAGAAGCTAAAAATACCATTTAACATTATTTTCCCTCTGGTGACTCACAGTATATAAGACTCTAATTGATACTTAATCACTTCAAATATGAACATAATTCTACAGAAATTAAAGTATTGTCCACTTTGAATGCATCTGCCCCTTACTAGAAGAGATCAATAGCCAATACATTTGTTTCCTATAACAAGTGTGCAAACCAATAGAATGCCCCAGGTCATGATAATAAGAAAAATTTAATAGAGGTCATTACTTCTACTTCCTATATCTGAAATTGGTTAAAGCTAAGTATTATAAGATGAAGAGTTGTAGATTGTTCTGACTTCTTCAAAAGCCATTTTATTTGGAAAGCATATTAACCAATTTAGCCCAATAATTGAAATGTTGATGTACTCAGAACCTCTTGGCTAACACAGAGCAATTATTGGTGGTAAAAGCTTTATCACAGCTTTGCAGTTTCCTGCCTTCAAGTCTGGATCTATATTGGCTTCTGAATGAGGTGTCTTTTTAATAGCTATGGGCCCATTTAAACATTGTTGGATCAATTGTAATCATTGCCTGCTAAGCTGCCCTCTTGCCTCTCCTTTCCGACCTATAGAGTTCTTTTGACTGTTCTCTTTCCTGTGATAGAAAACACACTGCTCTTCGGGTGATTTGGATTTTTCTAGCCCTACTCTCATAGTGCTGTCCCTTTGCTATTTGAATTGCTTATCCTAGAGATGAATTTATGTATCAATCTTTTTTTATCCTGGATCATAACACTACTCTGATCTGTATTTGACAATAGATCAGCAGATACTTAGCATGATCACTACAAAAAGTATAGAGCCTACTGTTGTCTCTACACTGACTAAACATTGGTCCTTGCAACAGGAACTTAACCATTTGTGTGATGGAACTTTGAACAAATGAGGGGCTGGTATACTGCATATACAATTACCTAATTTGAGCTATGGTGAGTAGGATGTATCTCAAGGGCTGCAAAGTCTGAACCTCCTCCATAATGACCCAGTGAACTCTGGAGACCTCAATTCAGAGGCTATAACCCTAGGGGTCACCCCAGTCACCCTAATGGGACCTTGAAAGCCTGACATCATTTTTCAGTTGAAGTCAGCTCATAGTTCAATTTTTGAGCTGATTGTTTCCCTATTTGGTAAGGCATATGGACTTAGATGAGACCTAGAATTCTATAATAATATAATAACTGGGCCTTGATATAAAATAACATGTCATTTTTGGCTTTCATAGGATTATAAAACATCAGATATTCATCTTACCTCTTCGAGACAACTGCCCTAAACACATCCACATATACACCCACAGCTACAAACACACATACACATGCACACGCACTCAGAGTATGTAAAAGCCAACTAAAAAAGACTTTTATTTCTGCATATAAATAGCTTTAATATATTTCAGTTTTAAAAAATTCAACTTCTCCACTACTATTTGTTTAAAACAACTCCCTTGAAGTTTAGTTGCCATTGATCCTTGATTCCTTTCTTAGTGTCAGAAATTTTTAAATTCAATTTAATAAGGAAATTTTCTTCTTGTTTTTTGGTAAAGAGAAGAACAGAATTTGTTCAGTTTTCAGGTGTCTTACTGAATTCACTCAGAGCCATTTCATTAATGTTTCAGCACTGACTGGGTTATGTAGTTTGGACTCTGTTCAGTGAAATGAGAAGGAAAGTTCTCCCCACTGAGAAAGTGACATCCTCCATCACATCTCATTGTCTATCTTGGCTTCTTTAGAGAAATCCATGTTAGACTTCCTTAGTACCTCCTTGCCCATTATCTCTCCTCCCTACCTGCTTCCAACCTCGGAGACCAGAGCAGCTGGTGAGGGGAGGGAAGAGTGGACACTGAACAAGGAAACAGGGAAGAAGCTGACTACATGGCTGCTCTGCAAGAGGCTTGCAGCCACAGCCGACCCAAGCTGGAAAAACAGAATAAAGTTTGGGGTTTGAATTTTGTACTGGACTGAACATGCTAATTACCATATGAAGTTATCCTAATATGCAATAATGGTTGGAGGATATTCCATTTTCTGAGGGAGCAAGGAAAGTAGTGCCATGAGCAGATTGAAAGAGTCAGATGGAGGGAAAACACAGTTGCTTTACAGTTGTACCCTATGAAGTCCATGTCTTTCCACAAGTATGTTGATTTAGACGTATCAAAAGAATCAAAGTTTTCCTCAGCTTAAACATCAATATGCCAACTGCTAGTTTCAAATGGCCTTGGACACCCCTGGTGAAGTGGGGGGACAGGTTTCTCTGACATGTCTTTGCCAGGACACTCTCAGAAAGATAAAATATCTTAAAGGAAGAGGAAATATAGGCTTGACTCAGCAACAAAGCTCTATGCTTCAGGGTGAAGAGGTGATTCTAATAGGGCATTTGTCAAAGGGATTTTTCTGCTGGCCTCACTGGACTAGTGTAGTATATAAGAGAATGAGAGAGAAGGCTGTATAAAAAATGAAAGATTTGTCTCCAAGGATTCCTTTCCTCTCTGTCCGTGCAATGGTTCACTATGACTAACGTATACATTTTATGGACATGTGACTTTCTGGGTCCAATAGGATGAGGACAGAAGTTGTATTGTGTCCTGAGGTCTTAAGAGGCATCATTTGTTTCCACTCAGTTCTCTTAAGCTTCTGCCATTTCCATAAGAAGAAGATTCCCCAAGGAACTGCTGGACCCGAAGGAGAAAATACCTGGAGTGGTATGAACACAGCTGCAGCCCACAAGCCCAACGGATCCTCCGAGACCAACAGAGCCATTGCCAATCCATGAACCCACAAGTAAAAACAAAATCTGATTGTTGAAAGCCAGTCACACTTTGATGGTGTTTGTTGGACAGCATTGTCAAGTAAAAAACAAAGTTGTAAAAATTCCTATAAAACCACAGTCGGACATTAGGGCATATAAAACACTGGAGTTACGGGATATTTGCCTCCTATTTTGTTATTGGACACTCAGAGCTATGTGACCTTGAGTGATCCAGGTCAACAGCAAAGGCAGGAAGGTCTGGGAGAGATCACAGTGTCTGGGGAACTTAGAGTCCTCTTAGAGCAGCCTTCAGTGCCTGGTGCCTGGGAACAGGGAGAAATGGCCAGGCTCTCAGGAGTGCTGAGGGACAATAGCAGTGGGAATCCATATATGGAAATACCCCTTAGACACATAGAAAGGGGAAGAAGAGAAGGCAACTCCACAGGTGACACATTCTTGTGCATAACCAGATGGGATACATATCCTATAATCTCCCCAAAATACACTTGATCCGGACAGATCCAGAAGCAAAGAAATCCAGGTTACAAGTCAGGATTGCAGTGGATGTTTACAGAAAACATCAAAGCCATGAACAAAGACAAAAGATAAACCTAATGCATTTATAAGTGACCCAAATGGTGATGGAAAAGCTAATATCTTTGATAATGGGATAGAGATTCAAGATTTCAAAGAGGTGAAAACATGGAATGAAGTCAATAACATAAAATTATGAGGATAAATGTAAAATTCTGCCTTTAGATTCAGGAAATCAGATGACCAAATTCAGAGGAAGAAATGTGAAATTATAAGAAAAAGTTCAGATGTTATATTATTATAAGCCCATGTGATTTATAATAAAGATAATGCAATCTTATATTGTATTAATGAGAATGTAATGTCCAGATGAAAGATGGGGTTAGTTTCTCTGGACTCAGCACTGGAGAGGGTATGGTGCTCAGTTAAATTAAATTCTGTCAGTATTTAAATGTCTACTTTGTGGAAGTCATTCTGCCAGATACAGTATTTGAGAGAATAGTGAAGAAAGGAAACAACTCGAAAACACTGCAATCAGGAAGGTAAGGGTTTTGGAAGCTGCAAAATGAAAGGAGTAGTTCAAAGAGAAAAGAGGTTTGTAACCTGAGAAGAGATGACTTGATGAGGAGATTAGTGAGACCCATTTTCAAATACTTGAAATTCTAGTTCTTTGAAAGAATGAAGAAATTTTGTGATACTCCAGAGAATAAACTAAAGGCCAATGAGTAAATATTATAGATTCAAATTCTGATACAAGGTAAAGGAAACATTTACAATTAACACTACTGAAAAAACTAAATGGCTATTTATCTTTCTCAGACTGACTTATTTCACTTAGCATAATACCCTCTAGATCTGTTCATTCAGTCACAAATGGTAAATTATTTTTCTTTTTTTACAGCTGAATAATATTCCACCGTGTAAGTATACCATTACTTTTTATCTGCTCATTTACTAATGGTCACTTGGGCTGTTTCCAGGTCTTGGCTATTATAAATAACGTCACAGTGAACACAGGGGAGCACATATTCTTTTGAATTGGTGTTTTGATTGTTTTCAAATATATGCTCACAAGTAGGATCACTGGGTCATAAGGCTGTTCCATTTTTAATTTTTTGAGGAACATCTACACTGCTTTCCACAGTGGCTGCCCCAGTCTGCATTCTCATCAACAGTGCTCCAGGGTTTCTCTTTCTCCACCACCACACTGACACCTGTTTGTTGATTGATTGATCATTGTCATTCTGACAGCTGTGAGGTGATAGCTCATTGTGGTTTTAATTTGCATCTCTCTGATGATTAATGCCATCGCATACCTTTCCAAATGTCTATTAGCCATATGTATGTCTTATGGAAAATTGTCTTCATTCAGGTATTCTGTCCATTTTTAATCGGATCGTTTGTGTTTTTTGGTGTTGAGTTGTATGAGTTCTTTATAAATCTTGAATGTCAACCCCTTATTAGATATATCATTGATGAATATCTTCTTCCATTCACCGGGATGCCATTTTGTTTTGTTGATGGTTTCCTTTGTTGTGCAAAAACTTTTTAGTTGGCTGTAGTCCTATTTGCTTATCACTTATATGTGGAACCTAAAGAACAAAATAAACTCAAACAAAATAGAAACAGAGTCATAGATATAAAGAACAGGCTGATGGTTTCTGGAGGTGAGAAGGATTGAGGGACTGGGTGAGAAAGGTGAAGCACAAATTAGTAGTTACAGAAGTCATGAGATGTGAAGTAAGCACTGAGAATATAACCAATAAGATTGTAGTAATTGTGGATGGTGCCAGATGGGTATTGGAAATGTTGGGGGGAACACTTTGTAAAGTACATGATTGTCTAACCACTCTACTATACACCTAAAACTGATACAAAAAGTATTGAATGTAAACTATATTGAAAAATAAAGTTAAAAAATTAAATTTGTCCTCCTGCAAAAGAAAATGAGGCTTTCCTTCCTGTAGGTAGGTAAGAAGAGGTAAAGGAGGTAAAGAGGCCCAGTTGTAAGGGGATTTCTGTTTGGGGGGGGCTCTCTCTCTCTCTCTCCATCTCCCCCCAAACTCTATCTCTGTGTGAAGACTTTTAATAATTTACACTTCCCAACAGTAAAATAATCTTCATAGAATCCCTCTACTTTATGACTAAGAGAAGCACATGTGAGGAGCAATTCATATGAGAAAATTACTGCATTTACAAGAGCACTTATCTTGCCCACTTGATATTTTATTATGTGCCTTTTGGTAAAGCAAGTTCAGCAGTAGCCAAGGTAGTGTTTGAGTGTATGTGTATGTGAGCTTGCCCTTCCTCACACCTTTGTAACACTGTGTGGGTGGATGAGTGGGTTGATAATTAGAGACAGATGGAGGGGGTGGGGAGGGAGAGAGAGAGAGGAGGGGAAGGGAGGAGGAAGGAAGAGGGAAAGAAGAGGGAGGGGGAAGAGGAGGAGGGAATGAAGAGAGTATATGTAGCCAAGAGGGTAAAAAATGCCATTTAAATCTGCACATGACTAGAGCCCTCATCTCCTATGGGTAATCACTCTCCCTTTGGAACACCGTGTGGTTAGATATGCTCCTTCCTAAATGGAAAGAGTGAAGCACTCAGGCATGGTGCATCAGCCAGGTAAGTCCCAGAAAGAAAACAGAATGATTTAACACAATATATAAGGAAAAATTTAAGCTTCAAAGGCAGGGAGGTGATAAGAATGCAGAGGGAAAAATAGAAAAGAAAATACCCAACAAGAAGACTGGATTCCCTGGCCCTCTGTGAGCAAAGCCGGTGGGGTGAGCAGAGGACAGGGATGTGCAAGAGGCAATTAGGATGGTGGTGGAACAATTATTCCTGAGTTATTCCCAAAACCTCAGCAAAAGTCGGTTGCTGATGCAGTCATGTGAGGACGGGCCTTTGGAAGGTACAACAATCTGGGTAGTGACCAATGTTGGACAATGCTGGCATGAAGGTAACAGAATGCCCAAAAGTTGAAAACTTGGCCAACACTGAAAAGTAGAGCAAGAGGAGGCAATAAAAAATTTCAATCCCACAGAGATCCCTGAAATATTGAGATGGAAAGTTTCTCACAGGGTTTTCTAGTCTAATGATGAGAGATAGAGCAGTTTTATTTAAATCTTAGTGGTCAAGGTCATCTCTGCAGAGCAGAGGATTTGAAACCAGCCACTGTGTTAAACTGTGAAAAAAAGCAAGAGACACCACTATCTGCAAGTGGGCAGAGGAGACTGTCAAGCTTCTCTGAACTGAACCAGCAAACCAAATAAGAAGGAAACACAATAATAAGCACCCAATTTGAAACAATTTGCAGGCTTAACTTTATTGTTAGCCTATGGTAATAAGAACTACAAGTAAATGAAGGAAGCCCAATAAATGCCATTCATATTTTTGAGGATTTTGCTTTGCTGGTTCAGAGAGTTAAAAAAAATTATCAAAAATTGACGCAACCACTAGGAAAAGGAGTTCCTCAAAAAATTAAAGATAAGACTACCTTATAACCCAGCAATTCCACTTCTGGAAGAAATGAAAACGCTAACTCAAAAAGATATGTACTCTCCCATGTTAATTACAGCATTATTTACAATAGCAACGACACGGAAAGAATGTCAGTCTCCATCTTTGGATGAACGGATAAAGAAAATTTATGTATATGAATGTATATGCAACACATATATATACAATAGAATATTAATCAACCATATAAAAGAAGAAAGTATTGTCATTTGTGACAACACAGATAGATTTTGAGGGCATTATGCTAAGTGAAAGAAGTCAGACAAAGACAAATATTGTATAATATCACTCATATGCGGAATCTAAAACAAACATATCAAACTCATAGATATAGAAAACAGATTGCCAGACACTAGGGTCAAAATGGGTAATGTGAGTCAAAAGATACATACTCTCAGTTATAAAATAAATAAGTCATGGGGATATGAGGTACAACATGGCACTCATAATTAAGAATACTGTATTATACATTTAAACGTTGTTTAGAGAGATCTTAAAAGTTCTCATTATACCCTACCTGGTGTGGCTCAGTGGGCTGGGTGTTATCCTGCAAACTGAAGCATTACTGGTTCCATTCCCAGTCAGGGAGAGCGAGGTCCCCAGCTGGGGACATGAGAGAGACAACTAATATATGTTTCTCTCTCACACTGATGTTTCCTTCTCTTTCTTTCTCCCTTCCTTCCCCTCTCTCTAAAAATAAATAAAGAAAATAAAGAAAGAAAGAATTCTCATCACAAGAAAAAATATTTTAACTATGTGACATGGTTAATTTTAAACAAAGTTATCATGGTGAGTCTTGCATTTTATACAAATATCAAATGATTATATTGTACATCTGAAACTAATATAATATGTCAAATAATCTCAAAAAGCAAAAAAAATTAACTAACTAACTAAATAAATAATTGGATTTTCTTAAGGATGACTCTATATTCTTTTCAATTACTGATGGTATGAGCAAATATTCAAAATTATTTTCATTGCTCCTATTTTCTGACTAATGAACAGTAATATTATATGAGAAAGTTTTGTATGTCTTGTGTCAGTATCCTGTACTAATTTTTATAAAGCAACCAATAGTTTACAAAAGAAGCACTTCTTTTTGTAGGCTATAATTTTTCTTTTCAAAGATCTTTAACATGTACCGTTTTGCAAATTATTCTTCTCAGTTTATTTTGTTAAAGGTTGTAGTGACAATCCTATACAATTCACTTTGTTAGGAACAGCATATAAAATGTATGTAGACATATCATTTGGTTTATTTTTTATTTCAATGTCCTTTTCATTGAAAATATCAATGGCTAAAGTAATATGATATCTGGGATTTTCTTTAGAATATTCCAAAAATAAAATATATATATAAAACTATGTAGGTATACCATTTGGTTTTTTTGTGTTTTCGATGTCCTTTTCATATACAACTACTTATGGCTAAAGTCATGTTATGTCTGGGGTTTTCTCTACAGTGCTCCAGAAAAAAGAAATACGACCCAAAATGGGAACTAATGGCAGAGTGTTGTCACCTAATCAAGCTGGGGGCCTGGTGAATCTTTGCACTATTCTCTCTAAATCTGGGATATGTTTAAGTTTTTCATAATAGAATTTAAAAAACTAGAAAAACAAATACACCTGCTTATATGATATATCCTCTTTCTTTGTAGTTTATTAATAACTATAAACATATTAAAAACTTAATTTAGTAAATATATTAAAATTCCTTTTGCTTGCACTTACCACCTTACACCGCCATTTCCACTATTCGTAAATCCTTGAGGATAGGGCATCTTTTGAGTATTTCTTTTTAGTGTTCTTAATTTGTTACAAATGAAAATCCCTTATAAAAGTGGGATCTGACTTGTGTTTCTTAAAAGCTTTTCAAAACCACTATCAGAAACGCCCTGCAGTGGTTAGAGATCTTTGAGAGCTCAAGGAACCAAGCAGAGGTACACATCTCGTTCATGGCATCTCGTTACGCTTGATCGGCCATATGACGCCCACCGGAGAGGGCGGCAGATGCCACGGGGGCTCTTTCCTATTGAAGAGAAGCACATCCTAACAAAAACCTTATGAAGCCTAACCCTCCTCTCCCATTGCAGCACTTGTCCTTCTTCCCTTCTCTTCTTCTTCTTATAAGGACACTAATCCCATCGTGACCAACCTCAGGACCTCATCTAAATCTAATAACCTCCCAAAGGTCTCACTTCCAAATATCACCACACTGGAGATTAGAGGGCTTCAACACATGGATTTGGGGAAGACACAAACATTCTGTCTATAACACATATCTTCTATATCTTTGCATAGTTAAAATATATATTTTTATAAAAATAGGACTATGTTGTATTTTTCTAAAATATTTTTTTTTAAACTTAAGTGCAGATCATGGACATCTCTCCAGGTCCATCCTTACAGCTCTCTTTCCCTTTATTTAAATACCTATCTGATATTCCATCGAATGGTGTTGCTAAAATTCCCTTAGCTATTTTTCTATTGCTTGACATTTAGGTTGCTTTCCATTTTTCTCCATTATAATAATCTTGCAATTGACATATATAGCACTATGAGCCTGCAATATCTCTGTATGATAAAATAAAGTCCTAGAGGCAGGATAAGGAGGGGTGGGCAGCCCTAGGACATATGTACTTTGGATGAAGGATATTGCCCAATGGTGCCTCTGACTGTTCTATTCTTCTTTCACCCACAAGCTCTTCTATCACATCCTGGTATTGATGATCTTTTGTGTTTAAAATTTACATAATGTATCATGCTAGTCAATACATTTCTTTATGATTAACCACAAGTTAATAATTGCTTTATGGTGGTCCTATCTCGTGACTTTCTGTGCACATGAGTTCTCATTAGAACGCCATGTGACACCGAACTGACAAATAAAAAACATGCCGTAACTCTCAAAATTCCCAGGCAGCATTAGGTAATATGAGAAAGTGCAGAGAAGGTGGAGGTTACCAATGAGGACTATTGGCAGAGCACACAAAAACCTGAATTTCTTCATATGTGTCCCACAGCTCACAGCCAGGGAAGAAAAATTACTTGAAGAGGGAAAGTGAGTGCCACTTGGTAAATAAAGTTGGGAAAAAAAGTATTATTTGCAAAAACATCACCTAGCATCATGATGAAATCCTGGCACATGGCCAATCTTAAGGTGACTCAGCACAATGATGGAACTAATGTATGGACAGAAGGCCCAGCAGCTCCCTATGTGTACCTGCACCTTCTATAGCTGCTTGCTAACACTTCTTAGCCCAGACCTGTGAATCACTGGAATGGCTGTGAAAATTGTCAAAATAACCTCTGAGAAGCAGATGGTGACGAAGGCCTCTGTCCGGATGCCAGAACCCCATGTGCTTGCCAACATGTGTTTCTAGCATGTATCATTATACTTAAAATTATATTTTTCCTTTTCCTGCCATGTTTACTCTGCCATAATTAACAAGGTTCCAATACTTTTCCTGAACAAAAGAAACACTGCAGCTTGTTTGCCTACCTTTCATAAGTAGAAAAGTGAAAAGCAAGTGTCAGATACCCCCAAACCTTCAACCAGGGCTGCAACTCTATTGTCTGGGGTTCATGTTAACGGTCTTTGTGAAGTCCTTTTCATTTTTTTTTTGTTTCAGCTGTGTCATTGTCTCTCCTGGGTTCCCCACTCAACTCACTACTAAGAGGACCGTTTTCCAATTCCTTTCCAAGTCTACTAGCAAGCAGACAAAAAAAAAAAAAAAGTTTCTTAAAAGAAATTAGCCACATATTTCTTATTTCCCAGAACCGGAAAGAGGATGGTAAGAGAGCAGATTCTCTACTTTACAACAATAGTAGGATTTCTCGAGCCAGCAATGCTAAGTAATATTCCCCACGTACCAGACATCATGACACCAAAACCTTTGGCACCATCCCAGCAGCTGAATTTCCAGATATCGACACCAAGGCACTTTGACCATCCCCCGAGGTTAAGTCACAGGAAGGAATGAAATATTTGCCAAACCGAAGCAGACCCTTTTAGGAAGTCAGGAATGTCAGAGTTCAGTCTTTTCAGTGATCAGTTTTTCTATTGATCTGTTTACTTGCTCCTGAATCAGGGTGCCCACTACCTCCGGGGTCTGGCACCATTGGGTGTGGAAAATGTCCAAAATGCCACAAGTTGTCTATTTCTGCAACAGTCATTTTGGCATATTTACATGATGTTCCAATGTGGGGCTTTGAAGCTACCAATTATTAACGGCATTCTCTTACATTCCCTCATCGTGTTTTCCTAGTGATCTGCGTACCACGCCTGTGATACTGGAAAAAACCTTAACCTTTCAACAAAAAACTTAAATTCCTTTCAGTGAATATTGTAGAGTTATAGACTAGTATGTGGATTTTATTAGTAAAACAACTAATTGTTGGTTTTTTTGTTTGGTCTAGGGAGGTATGACGTTTTAGAAAAACAGCTTACATTGTGGTATGTGATTTTGAATCAGTAATTTAAAAATAAGCAGTATGACATTTTAATTACATTTTAATGATTAAACTTTGGAAGTGATGCTTATTGAAGTCAAAATAACTTCTGAAGGGGTTTTTCTTGCCTACAGCAATCTAGATACCTAACGGGAGAGAAACAGAGAAAGAAAGAGTAAAATGTGGCTTTCTAACCAGGAAGAAAAAGTGGGTTTCGGTTTTAGAGATTTTTGTTTATTTATTTGAATTAGGGTTGAGAACTGCTTGGTCAACATTTGGACGTATTCATCATGTAAGACCCTATGTTTGCTTCAAAAAAGTCAAGATTAAGGATAAAAAGTTAATGACGAAGAACAACACAATGTCTGTCCACACGAATGCCCTTCCTCCCACTGTCACATGATCCGTGTTTGGGTCCTGCCCCCACCACTAAACAAATGGTAAAAAATATTGAAAAGTTTCCTCATCAGAAAATTGAAACTGAAATACAGGAAGGATAGATGCAAATACTGTAACCCTTGAAATTCATTTTCCCTAGAATTTTTTTCCCAAGGAAAGAGATGAAAACTACAGAAATATACTTTGAAAAACAGCAATGAGTTAAAGGTAAAGTCCTCTTACAATGCTACACTGAAACACGTTGGTCTTCAAAGAAAAATAACACAGGCTGAAATAAGTCCAAGTACGATGACCTAAAGCAAATCGGATTGTATAAATATTACACTCCTGAGGAAGAGGGGTGTTTTATTTATGGTACTAATTTTCTTCATTGATTTTGTTATGGACTAAAAGATTACAACGATGCTTGCAATCCTTTTTTCCTAAACTTAAAGCTCTAACCCTGAAAAAATTTTGCATTTCACAAAACACACTGCCCACAGCCCTGGGTCTTTTCAGATGCTATTTGTTCTGTGGAAAATTTGCACTCCTTACAATGCCTGCCAGACAGAAGGTTGGCCAGCAGTGAAACTTCTTGTTCAGATAAACTGGGAGAGAATCCAGATGCTGACCTAAGTATAAGATAATTTTCTTATAATACAAAGGTAGTAATTTAAATCAGTGGATTAATTATTTACTTTATTACTAGTATGGGAAACATTCGTTAATTATTTGGAAAATAAATAAACTTAGACCCCTGCCTTACGCCTTATTCAAAACTAGATTTCAGAGGTTTAGTGGTGTGAACGTGAAAACCAAAGCTAGTATGCACATATTAGAATATTAATAGAAAAATATTTTTAAATAGTCATGTGAAATGAGTAATGTTATAGTAACATTAGTTAATGTTAACTATTAGTTAACATTAATGTAACTATTAGTTAATGTTAACAAGTAATTAATAAACATATAAGAAGATGACAATTTCAATAATCATGTAAATGTCAATCAAGATATCTAATTTATATTACTTACCAATCATCAAATTGTCTTATTAGTAAGCAAGGGGGTGAAAAAAGTCTCAATCAAATATTTTGAGTGAAATTCTAAATTGTTATAAGGATTTTAAAGGGCAATTAAACAGCAACTCAAAATTCATAATATGCCTATGTGTTAGCACAGAAATTTTAGTTTTGATGAATCTGCCTTATAGAAATACTCATACATGTGTACAAAGACACACACACACCCATTCATTGCAATATCATTTGCTGTAGCAATAAAATGAAGACAGCAAAAGTCACCAATGGAGATCGGTTAAATCAATTAGAATTCAACCAAACAACAACAACAACAAAAATGGACCACTATTAAAATGAATGAGGTAAATCTATATTTACCACATTGGACAAAAGCTGATCACATACTTTTAAGTCAAAAGAAGAATGTTTCAAAACAATATGCATTAAATGCATATATAAAAAATACAAAAATATTTCGTTTGGATGTTTTATAAGTTAATGGATAGCTGTTAAAGTTACACATGTACACTTCAATCTGCTCTTGGGTCACCTTGCTTTTGAAACTTTCCCCATCTCTCTGTGAATCTGATCTCTGCCTCTTGAGTTCATTCCACACATTTATATACACCTACAAGTTCAATACCATCACACCCTTGAAGCTTCTTATCAAATAAAGATTACAATATATTGCAAGGGACACAGGATGCTGAAATTTCAAAAGTACCTACAAATTTGCCATACCCCAGATACCAAAACCATGTTGAGGGAAAAAAAAACAAAAAACAGAGACTATTTTCCAAGAAATACTTGGAGTCTGGACTGTTTGCATAGCCCACCTGCAGATGGAGAGCTAAGGCGCAGAGGCATGCCCGCAGTCACGGTATTCCCCGCCTCCCGAGGGCAGAGCCTCTCCTGGGAGGGCCGGGGGACTCTGCTTTGCAAGAAAGCGTAGCCCTTTTAATGGTCCTTGATTTTTAATTCCTAATCAAGTGTGGGCAAGTGGGAGCCAGAGAAGGAGAAAGAGTGTGAGCCCTGGGTACACCTCAGCGGCCCACAGCGAGGAACTGCAGGCGGTTCAAGCAGATGTTCCACAGTAATTCGCCTAACATCTGCTCCCATCAACCCAGTTGCCAGGCAGGGTTTTACAGACGTTACAATTGTGCTTAGTGACTATAAATTTGAAGTTCTGCTTGGATTGGGAAGGTCTGACCTAAAAAGTGCATAGTTTAAGGAAAAGGAAACCAAACACGTAGATGAGTCAATCCAAAGTAACTATTCATACATAATTGGCTTTGCATGTTTAAAATATCATCAGTCTCAGATAGTAGACCATCTTAATGCAGAAATACTTTTGTAAAAAGACAAAATTATTCAGGAAATCTGATACCTTTATGATATCCTACAAAGTTTTCTTACCAATTCCCTGTAAAAGTTGATGGTATATCAAAAACCTGAGAAACTGTGTTACGAAAGCCTCAGAAATTTTCCTCCAACTTCCAAACTTTTCTAACCACTACCTCCAACTTCGAATTTAAAATAACTAAATATTTAGAAGTTTAACAGAATTTAAACCAATCCAGCACAGTATTTTGTTAGGTGATAGAGCTAAATGATAGATATTTTACATTTATAAAAACAAAATGTATTTTAGATATGTTATACGTTTGTTGGCATGTGAAACCTAGTGTGAAAATAAATGCTGACAGCATCTTACAGTGACATTATGAATGTTAACGTCACTTTTGTTCTGATAGGATACAGATTTAAAAAATTCAAGCCCAAGTGCAAACTGGAATAAGGCCAAAAAAAAAAAAGTTTCTTAAAATTGCAGAGGCACCGTCTCATGCAGTGGTTCCTAAAATGTGGTTCCCAGATAGTAACATCAACCTCACCTTGAACTCTTAGCTTGGGGCCCCCCAACATAAACTGAATGAGCCCTCCCTATGATTCTGATGCCCACTCCAGTTTGAGAACAATTGTTCTAAAGGTTATGGTTTTATAGGCTCTGATAAGCTCAACTTGGGGTAAATTGACTATTTGTATTACCCAAGGTCTTCCTTCATAGGACTTTTACATTTTGCTGCCTTGGTTTATTGGACTTATCGAGTAACTGAGAGGACTCATTTGGTCATTATATATACACACATATTTTTAAAGGGGAAACTATTTGCATCTGAACCATGATGACGGTGGAATATATAATCTTTTTTTTTTTTAATTTACAAATGTTTAAATTTGAAGTATTATAAAAGTATGACAGCCCTGGTTGGTGTGGCTCAATGGATTGAGCACCAGCCTGTGAACCAAAGGGCCGCCAGTCTGATTTCCAGTCAGGGTACATGCCTGGGTTGCAGGTCAAGTCCCCAGTAGGGAGCACATGAGAGGTAACCACACATTGATGTTTCTCTCACTCTCTTTCTCTCTTCCTCCCCCTCTCTTGAAAAATAAATAAATAAAATCTTTTTTTAAAAAGTATGATAATCAAATCCATTCATTTTTAGTTAAAAATCATCTCTATTAAAAAATATATAGTAATTGTGCCTATTTCCAAATATTTCAATAGCTGTAGCTAAATGAAAAACTGAACAATAACTATCATCCTTAAGAAAGAAAGTGATTTGTAACATGTCTCTTTCTTGACTTCAACTCTATTTCTACCACTTTTTCTCTCTGTCATAGTAGGTGGATGATTATCTTTCTTGATACTCTCAACTTATTGACAATCCTTTACAGAGTGAGCATTTAATTATGATACAGTTAAAACCCAGCACCTCCTTTATAGCAAGGACATTGGGGAATAGTCTTCTTCCTCCTCTCACATCATAGTGTGAGTTTTCAAAGCCTCCAACTTTCTAAACCGTGGATGAATTTTATATAAAGTCATAGTATAAAGTCAAAGGTCATATTTCTTCATCAAATAGCTCAAAGGTTAATCGGTAAGACAAAAGGTATAAAAATTGTAAGTATTTGACATTAAGACTAACTGAATTTAAAATTATACCCCCAAAAAGAGTCTTCCTGAGGTAATACAGTAGTCTTTATTTTGAAAGAGAAAATTTCTATTAGCTCCAAATACTTTAACAAAAATATTGATTATATTGTAACTTAATTGAAATGGATCAACAGTTCAGATGATTGTATAAAGAAGCAAATAAAATATTCAAAATTAAATAATTTAGCCATTAGAATTAATAATCTCTCTCAGCTAATATCTCAATTTAAAATGTTTTATCAAAAGTAACATTTATCTTTAGGGAAAGATCAATTAAATGTTTTTGCATGATTAGTATTACTTAGGTACTTGAATTCCTCAAACCCAAACAGAAAAAAAGATCTGCCACCATATAAATATACATAGTAATTTAGGAGGGCAGTAAATAACTTTAAAATATGACTTAATGTCTCTCCAAGCTTTAGTGAGCCTCTGTCGCAGGCTCATTCAGCGATGCCAGTGCTGGGGACTGGTGGCAGTAAAAGAAAAAAAGCTGCCTTTGCAGTTTGTTACTCCTCTTGGCTCCTGATTGTTCCTGAGCCTGACATAGTTGCAGCTGTCACCAACAGCTCAGGTAGCAGACAAACCCCCGCCTGCTCTGAGTCCTTGCCAAGAGCAGCAATTGTTCGGCCCCAGTGGGCGCAGGACTACACCTGGCACCGCCATCAGAGCATTCTAAGTCAGAGACAAACCTCTGTTAATGGTGCATACTAATGATCTTTACAATTTAATTAGAAATGCTCAAGTTAAGATCACTCACTGAAAACTTAATGAGCAAAAGAAGGCCTGCCTCCTGTTCCTCTGCTTTTTGCCCACAAAAAAAAACAATCAGCTGACCTGAATCAGGTCAGAGCAAATATCAAGAAAACTCATTAGAAATCTGTGATTTAGCCCAAGCTGAAAATACCAGATATTTCCACTTCAAAGCCAAGAAAACATAATGTTAGCATAGGGAATAGTGCACAGAGTTCTCTCACTTTCGTTCCACTCACACACAAATACGTTTTTATTTGACTTTGTCATATCCAATCCCTTCAATATGCAGAAACCAAAAGCCACATGCTATTATCAATGTCTAAAGACTCCACCAAGTTTGAATATATTTTTAAGCAATTTGAAGGCTTGTATTTGCCTCCCGTGTCTAAAAGCACAAAATATTAAATGTACTCAGAAAGATTTATTTCCTGATTATTGTAATCACAGAAAAAGTAGATTTAATACTTTTGGAAAACATTTTTGGAAGACTTCCTTTAAACTGAAGATTAATGTGTTCCTTCTGAAAACAGACACAAGATGTGGGTAGTTTTAAAAAAGTATTTTATTGAAAAGACGTTCCATGGGATGCAGCTCTCCCACCCTCAATAACTTCTAATAGCATCATCCTCACCACACACGTTTTCAAACTTTGGCACTTAAAAAAAAGTCTTCAAATATGAAAAAGAAAGTATCATGTTTTATTTCCTCCAATAAATTCATGAAAACCAGGTAAAGCTCAGAAGCTTCTCTCAACTATTTCGCTTCTGTATAATTTTAAGCCATATGTTGCCGCAGCTTCACTCCCTCCAACATGTGGAGGAGGATTCACAAAGTGAAATTTCCAGACATCTGTTGGTCCTCGGCGGTCAGTCACGTGGTCCTCAGATAACATGGATGTTTTAGAAGACAAAGGAAGGGAACAAACACATTAACAAGCATTTCAGAAATATAAGATGTGAAATGATTTGATTTTCACAGAAATCTTGTTATGTGTAGAATAACCATCACCTTCTAAAATGGTGTAGGTACAAGACTGTGTGTGGATCAATTCTTCTTGCCCATTCTTTAGTTGACAGAATGCGTTCTTGCCTCTGCTAATGAATTTTACTACCATTTATGATATATTTTTATCATGAAAATTTAATATTTTGTATTCTAAGTATCATGCTAAGTCAATACCCCTGTTTGAAAATTTGCGTCAATGGCTCACAAAGGGTTCACTGGTGCCCTGACCAGATGGTTCAACTGGTTGAAGCACCAAAAGATTGGGGGTCAGATTCCTGGTTGGGGCCCACACCTAGGTTGTAGGTTCAATCTCTGGTCAGGGTACACAGGAGAGGCAACCAATCAATGTTTCTCTCTCACATCCATGTTTCTCTCTCTTTCTCTTTTCCTTTCTCTCTCGGTAAAATCAATCAACATATTTAATTTTTTTTTAAATTATGCTAACCCTAAATCTAAATCTTAATCTCAAACATGAACAAAATTTATGAAAATACAAAAAGGTAATTTTTTTAAATAATAGGTTTTATTTTATACCTGCAGTCATAAATATTTATTACATTATTAGTAATGATTTTATTCAGGTGTTATATCATCTGCTGAAATGAGTTTGCAAAAAATCCCTTTTGGTACAAATGAATTTTAAGTGTGTTCAAACACTTCACTATAGGTTTTACACAATAAAAAAGCCAATTTAATGCTGAAAGTAGGCTATTCTAGAAGCAATTTTTATGTAGAGTTTAGACACTTATAGATCACAGGTTATGAAATACACTATACATGCATTCCTTAGTTGGAATATGTTTTACTATTTGTTTTTTAATTATATTTTATTGATTATGCTATTACAGTTGTCACAGTTTTTCCCCCTTTGTCCCCTTCCACGAAGCACACCCCACTGCCTCAGGCAATCCGCACACCATTGTTCATGTCCATGGCTCATGTGCAAGTTCTTTCCCTACTCCATTTCCTATTCTATAATTTACATCCCAATGGCTATTCTGTAACTGCCTATTTGTACTTCTTAATTCCCTCACCTCCTCATGCATTCCCCTATATGCCCCTCCCATGTGGCACCCATCAAAAAATAAATACATAGCTGTCAATAATTGAATCTAAAAAACAAACAAAGCAAACAAGACGAAAAGAGACAGAATCATGTTTACAGAGAGTGTTTTGTTTTATTATTTGGAAGAATACTTTGCTGAACTAGGTGAGAATGCTGGTAGCTTCTCTAAGATATCATTATATTATAATGCCATTTACTGGGTAACAGGTAAGCAAACAAAGTTTGCAAGTAGCTCTTTTAAAAATATTCATTACATTCATGCACTTATTGAATATTACAGAGTTGAGATTTATTTGCAAGTGACTACTTAAGAGCCTTAATGCTAAGATCATCCTAAATTCATACCAAACACTAACTTCAAGTGTCCCCACTAACTCTACTGCAAACTTAACTTCAATACAAAACTGAAACCAAACCTTAGATTGAAACATAATCATGTATAAATGCTACATTTTTAAATTAACCAAAATATTTATTCACATCTTAACTGCAACACAAGCCAAATCATAAAGCTAAGTATAACGATAAGTCTAATGTTCCTAAAAATAATAACTTCAACACATAAGGTAATTCCATGTCTGGTCCTAGGCTTAAAATTAACACCAACACTTTCTCTTATTTTAATGTCAGTCTATAGACTAGCTCAAGACTAGAACTAACCAGAATTATAACTTCAACCCAAACTTAGTCTCTAAAGTTAAGCTAACCCTCCCCCTGGCCAGGATGGCTCAGTCGGTTGGAGTGTAGTTCCATACACCAACATGTTAGGGGTTCGATTCCCAGTCACAGCACATACTTAAATTCTGGGCTCTATGCCTGATCAGGGTATATATGGGAAGCGACTGATTAGTGTTCCTCTTACATCGGTGTTTCTCTCTCTAAAATCAAATATATCTTCAGGGGATTTTTAAAAAATAGCATTCAATGATGACAATAATAATTTCTAAAAGAAGGAAATCATACAGATAAAAAGAGGATGGAACTCTACTGCAAATATAGTGTGTAAAGTTGCATATATTAGAACACGTGAATCCGCTGGTGTGATGATTTTCCATAAACAGATGAAAAGGAAAGTGAATATTTGGAAATGGATGGTTGGGGGCAACAGCAAAACTATTGGAATCCAGCCCAATTCTATTTTTTATTTTGAAACCTTTTGCAAATAATAACATAAATCCACAGAAGCTTCATTTGTAAAAATAACAAAGTGACTTCTTATGAAAACAAGTTTAGTTAACACAGTACAAATACTTAATAATGCTTTTTAACATAAAATTAATTTTGTTACCTAGCCAAAAGTGACTAAAACTAGAGTGGCATCATTTACAGTGGCCCATCTCATGAGACTATATCTTTTCATTCAAATAGCTCATTTATGTCTCACTGGTCTTAAACACTTGCCTATTAAATTTGTATTTTTCTGTTTAGATCATTGTGTCATCTACAGATAATGACAGTTGTCTCTTCTTGTCCAATAGTTCTTCTTTCTTTTTTTCTTATAAATTAATTATTTGGGTGGAGTCCTCTAGCACAGTGTTGAAGAGTTGCACTAAAAGTTAGCTTCTTTGTCTTAGTCCTGACTTTAACAACACTTCAAAAGTTATACCATTTTCAGTGATGCCTTCTATAGTTAGTTGATACCTATTAACACATTAAGGAACCTCCTTTCTAATTTCCAAGTGAAGAACTTTTAATATTAATTGGCATTAGATTTTATTAATTGTTTTGAAGGGCATTAATTGAGATAATTACATGGTATTTGCCCCTTTAATCTGTTTCCATAGAGAATTGCACTAGATTTCCTGATGAAAAATCAGAATTCCTGAGATAATCCCTACTTACTCATACCTTCTGTTCTTTGCTACATCTATGTTTATAATTAGAACACTACTAATAGTTTGCCTTTTTGTGTTAAAGTCATACTGTTTTGGTATCACTCTAAAGCTAGCCTTGGACATTAATTAGATAGCTTTCTACCTTCCTTAGTCATCTGGAAAAATTTCTAAAACATGAAAATTAGCTCTTCCTTTAGTTTTATGAAACCTACAGTAAACCATCTGGTACTAGTTCTTTCTTTGGGGGAGATTTTGGACTACATTTTCTGTTTCTTCTGTGGTTACTGATGGTTTTAAGTTTTCTACTTTTTTTTTGAGTAATTGCTATTAATTTATATTTTCTTAGATAAATTTTTTCTCCTAGTATTGCAAATTTATTGGTCCAAATCTGTAAATAGCATTTTCTTCAAATTTTTTCATCTCCATAGATCTAGTTTATAGCCTTTTTCCTCTTTTCTATTATTACTCTATTATTTATGTTATTTTCCCCTTGATCAGACTTAGCAATGTTTAAAAACTTTGCCATTTATTGCTTTTTATGCTCAATAAGACTTTCATTACATATGCATTTCAATTTTTATCTATATTATTTCTTCCTTATTTTATTAGTCATTCATCTAATACATAAGAATTGCAAAATAATTTTGGTTTGTTACATTGATAATGGTATTCACTTTGATCACTTGATTGGCGTAGGATCTAGATATCCTGTTTCTTATCAGGATTTTAGTTTATGCATTTACTTAACTTCACCATCATGGGCTCAAGATTTCTAGTCTACCAATGGGTTATAGTCTATTAAAATCACTGATTATATTGATACTCAAATTGAACGTTGGTTTGCTCTGTCAGAACCCCTCCAACAAGGTATTGAATTCTTTTTTTTTTTTTCTGCTATAAGATGATTTAGGCTTATCGCATGTCCTCTACCCCCAGCCTGGAAGCAGCATTTCACAAAGGAGCCCTGGGACTCTTTCATGGAGAACAGTCATTCCAGGTTCCTCTCAGTGGACATAGCTAGAAAATATATGTGTATATACACTTAACACATTTACAGACACACACACCTATCAATGCTCAGTGTGTTTATAAACACATAACTGTATTTTTATAGTTACCTATCTTTATCAATTTTTATTAAAAATCTTGAGTTCACACCAATACTGTCAAATCCAATCTAGGGTTCATTTAAGTTTTCTCCCTTGTCTTTTCCAACCATGAGAAATTAATTCCCATTATCTTTAGTATATGTATTTATTTAACCAATTTCTCTGAATATAGCAAATATCCCATTTTGCCACCACCCATTCCCCATCCAGAGACTTAAAAGGCCACATGCTTGCCCTCCTCACCGCACTCCTCACTGCTCTTGAGCTCTGACTCCCCATGGCAGCTACTCCTTCCTATGTATAACGACACCCTCCTCAACTTGTTCAGACTCTGACACCCTACACAAGGCCCCCCATCCACATGAATTTCTCCCTCACCCTGCTCAGGTTCTGACTAGCCATGCTGGGCCACCCTCTCACCTGCTCACCCTACTAGACCTCTGACTGCCAGCCCACTCTGGGCCAGCCTGCTCCCCATTCCTAATACCTGGACACCTTTTAAAACCACATTTGAATTATTGAGGAAGGAAAGGGAAGCAGGAAATGGGAAAATAAAAACTATTTTCTATAGTACATTGGGCTTCCATAAGTATTATTGAAAACCCAAGAAAACTTTTTATAAGAATAAGTATTTATTAGCTCATATCAATCCATCATCAAACATTTATTGAACCCCTGCTGGGTGCTTAGCTAAAGTAATAATGAAAGAAGTATGAAATGGTTCATGTCATGCAGCTAATTAAAATTAAATAGAAAACTGAACAATAGGATAATAAAGGTTCATTATATTTTTCATAACAACAGAAACACAAAACGGAAAGTACATAACTATTAGATTATCAGACTGTCATAATACATAGCTAGCTTTGAGGTAAGATTTCCACACCTGATATCTATGCCTTTCCCTCCAACTCCACTGAAGTCCACTTAGTGCCCAGCTTTTCATTAATGCTTCAGATTGGATGGTGGGAAAAAATTTTTACTCTATTAATTACTGGAGCAGGCATTATTGTTATTTTGGCATCACTGGCATCAGAACTAAGGCATAATAAAGTCACAGTATAATATAAAGAAATAATCACTTAAGAAAAGAAGAAAAGCCCTGGCTGGTGTGGCTCAGTGGATTGAGCGCCGGTCTGTGAACCAGAGAGTCACTGGTTTGACTCCCAGTCAAGGGCACGAGCCTGAGTTGTCGGCCAGGTCCTTGGCTGGAGGCGGACAAGAGGCAACCACACATTAATGTTTCTCTCCCTCTCTTTCCTCCTCCCTTGCCCTTTCTCTTTCTCTAAAAATAAATAAAAGCTTTTTTTAAAAAAAGAAAAAACGTATTGCAGAGTAATTCTTAAAATGTGCTGCTTGTAGGTTGGTCTGACTCAGAAATGCAATTTATATTTTAATCATTTCCATAATGGTCTACACTTCAGTTTACAAGTCTAAAGCATAAAGCATAGCTCCATGCTGAGCCTGAGAGTAAGGGGTCTACGACTGCGGAGCCATGTGGTTCCCTACAGAAGTACTGAAAACCAGAACAAGTGTCATGGCGAGAGGGCAAGCAGGGAGCCCAGGCTAACAAAGGAAGGCACAAGTCCTGCTGGGAGGCCCAGTGGGAGTAGAGGGAAAAAAGAAGTCCTGCTGCCAGCCACTACTGTCACCGCAACTATCGTCATTTTTGATGGTTCAAAGGGAACTGATATCATTTGTGTTGTATTCTACATGGATTTTTTTTAAGTGATTACACTTGCTGAGAGTATAATGTCATAACTAAAGGCCAAATACTGACTAATGTTCACAGCAAGAAATGACAACTATCATTAAAATAATTAATTTTTCCTCGGATATTGTTTTTGACAAGATAAATGTGTAGAAACAATTATGGAAGCAATTATCCATGCCTCTCAATTTCACAAGTATATTTGAACTTCCCTCTCTTGTTTTCTACAGGAGTGACTGAGGCTCATAGCTTCCATGTAATATCATTCACGATCAAGGCACAGCCTTCATTAAGGTACAAAATACTTCTCTTCCCTCCATAGCCAAAGAGAAATGGAAAGCTAATTCTCCTTCCCTGCAATGGATAAAAAAAATCCCATGTGGTCTTCACTTACTGAACATCTGGTTGATCCTACATTTATTAAGTGAGATCTTCTTGAATATTGACGAAGCTCTGCCATTTTCTCTAAAATCCTTTTCTAGCAGTCAGCTTCTGGTACCTTGCACATTTTGCTTAAATCATTCAGTTAGGGTAAATTGTGATCCAAGGTGGATTAAAAAGATTTTCCCTCCTGGGAGGTTAACTTTAAGGCTCTTGTATTCTAGTCACTTATCTGAATGAGGATCCTGCATTTTTAAGGACATCAAAATATGGGGACTGAGGAAACATAACTCATTTTGGTATTTGTAGTCCTTACAGGAAGAAGCAAAGTGACCTACAAAGTGTCTAAAAAAGGAAAACACGTTGAGAGAAACAGAGATAGCCTAGGAAGAAGTGGAGGGACCCACCTGAATCCACCAGCTGCCCTCCCATTTGGTGAAATTCCACTAGTTCCTTGTAAACACCCTTCAGCTTCGCCTTCCCTTTTGCTTAAACTACCTACGATTGAACAGAGGTGAGGAAACCTGTTGTTCTAGAAATGAGGTCTCTGTAAGCGGTTTGTAAATTTTACCTCTTACCATACTTAAACATATGGACATAGACATATGAGCTATTTTTTGTAAAGATTTTATTTATTTATTTTTAGACAGAGAGGAAAGGAGGGAGAAAGAGAGGGGGAGAAACATCAATGTGTGGTTTCTTCTCACGCACCCCCAAGTGGTGACCTGGCCCACAACCCTGGCATGTGCCCTGACTGGGAATCGAACTGGCAACGCTTTGCTTCACAGGCCAACACTCGATCCACTGAGCCACACCAGCCAGGATATATATATATATATATATATATATATATATATATATATATATATATATATATCTGCGGGTGGTTACCAATGGATTACTGAGCACCCAGGGATCACAGAGTCACTGTTTACTGCCTCTTTTTCACCCAAATTCAATGCTTTAAACCCTAGAGCAGATGATCCAATTAGCAGGCGCCCTAGATTGGGAGTTTCTATCAATAGCTCAGAATATGTCCATTTGAGATACTTACTAAAGATCTCATTGTTTGTTTCCTAGGTCCTGAAAAGTCCAACTGATTTTACTAACGCTATGGGATATGCTAACTAATTTATCTAGTCCCTCAAAAAATTGCCTTAACATCCAGTGGTTGAATTATGTCAAAGACAGTTTGCCAAAAAGGCTTTTAATGTTCCATTACAGTGAATGTCTGCGATCACCTTAATCAAGCTAAGCTTTTTAGTTGTCTCTTACCATGACTACTTTTATTATTTGGTTCTAATTGTTTCATTTCAATTTTCATGTTTCTGTGTTCTTGTTTAGTTGAATTCTTATTATTTGTTTTATTTTTGTTTGTTTTTGCTGTTCTGTTTAGTATTATTGTAGCTATACTTTTTATGATGAATGTACTCAAATTAATCTTGACTAAAAGAATAATAAAAGTATAATAGTGAAGTCAACAGGAGAGGAAAAAATTAGTTTCAGGTTCATCCTCTTCACTGACATATCAGCCAGACACGCGGAGGCACCAGGTGATTAAGCACCACTCAGACAAGAAGGCACTGGATGTTCTCCTACTAGGTTAACAATACTGTGTGCTTCCAAATGCCTGAGCCTCTTTCTGGTCTTTTATTTATGTTTATAATTACTGAGCATTTACTCTCTGTACAGGAAAGGGACAGAAGTAAAGAAGAAAAAAAATAAAGAAGAAAAATTCCTAGCACTTGGACACTTTACAATCAATGGGAAAGATAGACATGAAGAACAAAATAAACTCTAGAAACATAAGCATGTTTGCGTGATAAGATTGAGGACAGGACTGACCATAAAGGAATGGGTTGAGAAAAATAAAAAGGATATTAGGTCATCTCAGACCAAAAGAACATTCTGAGCCATAGGGGAAGTGTTTAAAGGCTCATCTCATCTGTCTTTTTTTTTTTTTTAAGAAACAGTGGAAACCTTATCAAGAAAATCTCAGCTTGTTAGGATTTGTCAGAAGCTTGATCTATTTGGAAAGCCACATTTGGGAGTTCAGACTTTAAATACCGTGTAGCAAATAACACACCCTTCACTCATAAGGCTAAGCTTTTATCATTTTGAGTACTGCTTAACTAAAAAATAATCTAAAGAGAAGTAATAAAATGAGGAAACTCAAGCTGTGATTAAAGGGCATAGAGGTAGAGAAAATATACAATAGACCAAGAACCTGAAACCTATTATTACTGTCGTTGCTGTTTTTGGGAGCCCGATGTGGATTCAACCATGAGCTGAATAATTTCATGTTCTACCAACTGAAACCTACTTTTAAAATACCATCTATTGTATCCTTTATAAGCCTGTGCATGAGATCAGATGTCTCCAAGGGAAATGACCTCCTCCTTTAGAGTGTCAGATGATCAATGCGTTGTACGTTTGTCTATACAAGCGTCACCCTGGGGCTCTGAGCCTTTTCAGTATTATAGGCCATCTGAGAGCCTAAACAAACATAAATATACAGGCTAATAATTTCCTTTGGTAGAGCAGAGCATGTGTAAATTTTTACTGACTTAAGTGAGGTTGATATTAACAAGTCTATTTTCACTAATATTTTATGGAAAATTTGTGCATAATTAAAGGATTGACAGTTAATGTTATAAAATCACCCATTAGTTTTCTGTTTAAAACCCTTTGCTTCTTTTTGCTTTTCCCACCACCCAAAGGCAAATTACCTTCCATCAAAATATATTTAGCCTCTTAACCCTTTACTACCACCCCCTCCTTCCCTCTGGTAACCACTATACTGTTGTCTGTCTGTGTCCATGAGTTTCAGTTTTATATTCCCCTTTTGTTTCTTATAAAACACGTTTTTCTATCACATAGAAATGGCTCTCAATCCAACAAGAAATAAATTAACTCAAAATTAATTTACAGTTTTTGTCCCAAGAAGTACTTCTCTCTTTTTCCTAGAAGAATTATATTTAGCAAACTACATTTATTCTTGTCAGGATATGTATACATATGTATGATATGTAACTTAAACTGTCAAAACTAAGCTACAACAGCACCTTTGCATAACAGGATGGATACAGGTTGGTGCACCGTGATAACAAAGACAACCAGTCAAGTCAGAAGGCCGATGTGGGCAGCTGTACTCAACCCAAAGAAGACAATCCTTATAGGGCAAGAAGAATACATCATCATTAAAGGGAGATTATGTCATGGTCTTATGTTGCAATTCTTCACATGTATTCACTTAAAGGGTGCCTTAGAATGCTGTATAATTCAGGATGTAATGAAGCAATGAGAGATGAAGAGAGCAAAACTACACTGTCAAAAAACTAAAGAGGCTGGGTGATAAATCTGGTGCAGAGGCATTTGCGCTGCAATCCTCACACAAAACCCTCACAGGTCCTCTCTCCGCTGCAGCCTTAAAGAGTAGATAGGTCTGCCAGAAAAATCTGTTCTCCACCCAAGCTGCAGGAGTGGCCTGTTTAGTTCTTATCATTTATTTTGTTATGGAAACCAGAGTGAAACAACCAACATAATCATATCTGCTAGGAATCAGTATCACTTTCCCCCTTTTTAGCACTTTCACTTTGTGCAGCATCCTTTGATAACTTATGAATTAATACATAAATATAGATATTCTTTAGCATGAAACTTCAGGGAAATTGATTACTAAAGTGTTTGAAGGCAGATGTGAAGAGTTTCCAGTTATTTTTCTTTTTCTTTTCTTATCCGCACTCGAGGGAACTTCATGACTTTTATTTATTTATTCATTCATTCCTTTGTTTGTTTGTTTTTGATTGGGGTATTTTTAATAGTTTACTTTTTATTGTATTTTTTCATTATCAATTATTCCCCTTATACTCTCTTCCACCTCCCCCGACCCAATCACCAGATCATTGTCCCTGTCCATGAGTTCTTTTTCTTTTTTGCGCATTGCTTTTAGATAGAGAAAAAGGGAGAGAGAGAAACATCGACATGAGAGAGAACCATGGATCTACTGCCCTGTACACGTACCCTAACGAGAGATGTGCACTGCCAACTGTCAATCAAACCTGCATCCTTTCCGAACGACCTTTCTGGATGATGCACCAACCAACTGAGCCCCACCAGCCAGGGCAAGAATTTCCAGTACATACAGAGAATTTGTGTGGTGACACATTTATGAGATTAAACAGAATGAAAATAGAACCTCATAACAAAGCCCTGTGAGGTCCACTGTCCTCCTGCCAGCTGACCGCTCCCTTCTCCCGCTGCGGATGATGACACAGGGGAGCAGCGGAGCTTCTAGGCTCCTGACAAGAATGGCCCAGGGAGGAAGGTGCTCTACCCTTTGACCAGAGTGCCATCAGTGTCACTAGGCTGTTTGGGGATCTCCTGGCCATCATTCCCTCCTCAGAAACTTTCCAGGCATAAATTCAAAAAAAGAAAAACAGGCTCTGGTGGGGTAGCTCAGTTGATTAGAGCATCCTCATAAGCCAACGCTGCGGGTTCCATTCCCAGTCAGGACACATACAAGAATCAACCAATGAATATGTAAATAAGTAGAACAAATCAATGTCTCCATCTTTCTCGATTTCTCTCTCTCTCCCCCTCTGTCTCTCTCTCTTTTTCTCCTCTTCTCTCCTTCCCACCCCCTTCAACTTTTAAAAAATTTAAAAGAAAAACCGTTCCACCCACAATCTATTATTTCCTGGCCTGGGCTTTTCCAAGTTTATCACTGGAAGCACCAGATGCCCATTTAACCCGCTTATCTCTGAGTTCTTCCCTAGACAAACAGCAATTGCCTGACATTCAGACTTCTAGCCACTCCACCATTGGAAATAGCCTCCTACCTGTATTAAACAATAATGACAAGGAAAGGCTTACTCCCTTTCTATATGAGAGGAGCAGTGGAGCTGTAGTAAACATCCCTTTGGCCAGAAACTATTGTTTTAACATTGTACACAAAATTAAGATTATTGATTTAATAAGTTAGATCACATCACTCCAAGCATCTCCATGCTACCCTAAACAAACAGAAGTACCCACATTAGGAATGCCAAAGACTTATAGAAGCAAAACCAATTGCATTAGGAAGAAATGATATTTGAGAACGAGAGAGGTGAGGGGATAAACATTCAAGCTTAGTACGTAAGAATGTAGGGTCCAAGACCAGATCTTCTGGGTTAAAATCTGTATCTGCTACTGACTGCTTTATGAATTGAACATGGCACTAAGCTTCTCTGTGCCTCAATTTGCTTAGCTATAAAGTGGCGAGAATAGTGTCACATGCCTCTCTGGGTTGTTTTGAATGAGTTTAAATGAGCTAATTCCTGTAAATTGCACAGAACTGTATTTGGCACAGAGGAAGTCCTCATGGATGGTTAGTTGTTACGAAGGCAGTAATAGGAAAACAGTGAGTAGGAGCATTTGAGTGAGAATGAAGGGCCTTACACATCAGAATATAGCCAGAGAGAATCACCTCATTATGGTCTATGACAAATAATACTGGGTATTTATAATAGAATCCCTGAGTATCTTTGTTTTTAAAAAAGGGAGGGGGTATAAACCGTACATCGTGTTTTGTAATCTTTTGTAATCTGCTTTTTTCTCATAATAGTTGGTGAATATTTTCCAGTGAAATTAAACATACAGTTCATCCTAATGCCATATTTTTAATTTTCCAGTTTCTTACTATTCCACACTTAAGTTCTTTTCAACTTTTTGATATTAATAAATGTAGTGAGAAGAAAAACATCAGTATTTAAACCAAAAAAAAAAAAAAGGAAAAAAAAACCCACTAACAATAGCTATTTCCATATAGTAGTGGAGATAGTTCTTCGTTTCTGGAAAAAAAAATCTTTTGAGCATGAAAAATAACAATCCCTACATGATCTAAAAAAAGGAGGGGGGATTACAAACAGGAAGGTGAGCTGCACTGCATAGTAAATGGGAAGAAATTGTGGTTTCCCCAGGTTTCCAGGAGCAATGAGGCGAGGTGGGGCTGGAGAGGCTGCACAAGGGTGAAGCAGCAGCATGGTGGGGACCACGTCATGTGCTGGACTCTGTGGAGGACATACAAGTAAGAAATCTCCCAAGGGGTAGCATCATTTAACTAAAGGTACCGTGAGATTTGACATTGACATTAAAGCTATTTCTGGTACCATGCTCTGCTTTCCATGGGTTATCCCTAGTCTGGGTTATCTCTAAACAATACATTAATATCAGTGATAACATAGGGAGTTAAAGAAACAAGGCTGTCTAGTGTGGAGAACAGCAGGGGACATAAAATGTACATCATTTCTAGTACTGAGATCTTAGGAGTGTACATCAATTTCCATCTTAAAATGGAGAGAATGTCACTTATTTGATATAGTTGCAATGTAAAATTTAAACATTTAGAAGATGGGTGTCAATACTATGGGTTCAATATCTAATTTTAATTGATTTTAAAGTGCTGTTTTTATTAATAAGTGTTAATGACAATGTTAAATTATATACTCTATATACAACTTAATTAGGCAGAGAAATAGGGTACCTTTTTAAAGAAAGTTTATTCAAGAAGTAAATATATTCTTTGAAGGATAAGTTTTATTTGTTCAGAAAATTTGCTTATCTAGAATTCATGCCCTGAAAGTGGCAGCTAACTTAAGTTCAGGTTTACTATTGTTCAGAGATTCTACATTTCACTCTGTTAATTATGACACAATTACTTCTGAAAAGTTTTTCAGTGACTTATTCTTTCACCGACTGTAAGTATTCATTTATCCACTCACCATGGGGGCAGCAAATATTATTGTGTTGCTTCTACACACCAGACACTGAGTACTGGGTAAAGATATGTTTTGAGCTCAGTGTTTCATTTAACTGAATGCGAGGTTGCATGTATGTGCTATGATCCTCTCGGGGTGCCAAGTGTGCCCCTTCTGTTTGCCCATGGTCGTGAAGATTTCCACATCACACAGTAAAGACCACAGCACCTGGGGCCAGGTATAGGTTAAGCCTCGGGTTACACAAGAAGAAAGGGCAGAGGCCTCATCCTTTCTTCATCCAGCAGATGGGTGTGCCTTGACACACCATGGGTGAAGGTGCCGGGGAGGGCTCTTGCGAATATGTCGATCTCCCTTCTTACAAAGCAGGTATATAAACAATCTTGTCAATGTGTGTGTGTGTGTGTGTGTGTGTGTGTGTGTGTGTGTGTGTGTGTGTGAGAAACAGAGGCAGAGAGAAAATTGGGCTAAAGTGAGACTGTGGTGGCAATCAGAGTACTAGGAGCAGAGGGTGTTAAATTCCAGAGGGCTTTGTAGTAATCTGGGAAGGCCTGGGGTTTATGGGAAATGGGGGTTAAGTGCTGTGCCTCCTGCCAGAGGACGGTGCCCTAGTCCTGTGGACAATGGAGTATGAGTGCCAGCAAAGCCCACGGACAGGAGTCGCTTCTCCCATTGGCCCCTTTCCCAAGTAAACAGGAAATCCCGGGGTCATTTTCAGACAAACTGAGGTTCCCCTGTGTGCCAGATACTATGCTAGGTATCAAGATATCAGAGTAAATAAATTGGATAAAAGCTCCTGCTGTCATGTAACTTGCCAACCACTGGGAGATACGGAATAGCACAATTAGGGCTACTTTTTAAGTTTCATTTGAACATAATATCAACATTGTCTGAAATGTTCAAGAGATGATTTTACATTTATTTTAATGTATTGTAGTTAAAGATATAACTAGTACATCAGATTTTTGTGGGGAGGGCAGAGAGTTACTAAATAATAAAACAGACGAAATCCAGACACATTATAAATTGTACAGGATGTGAATGACTACAGTTAGGGAAACATCATTTCCTGAAACTGAATCATCACAAAATCCTATAAAGTAGGCATTAATGTATATATTACTGTCAGAAAAGGGACTCAAAGAAATCTAAAGCACTTCAGTCCCCAGAACCCATGTTCCCTCCACGGTCCCGCACTAATACCAGGAATGCCAATGATCATCAAAAAATCTAATTCATACAGAATTTTTTGAAATGTTAACCCTACACAGTCACCTTTCTATCTCACAGAGCCATCTTCAGTAATCACACTGTGGATTATGAAAGGAGGCACCGCTTGCTTTGGTCCTCAGGGAATCAATAGCTCGGTGTTAGCGGCATTTACTCTCCCTGTGCCTTTGCAGCCCAGAAATCTGAAGGCAGTTACCTCAGAACTCAGGAAAATGCAGACTTATAATAGGTGGGCCATAGAGAGGTTTTCCAGCAGAGGAAAAATCCAGGAGAAGAGGAACTAAATACATGAACTGAGAGAAAACTGCTGAGCTGGCTTCTATCGTCAAGTCATTAACCAACTCAGATTAGTAAGCCCTTTCAAGACCACATCTGCACTATTAAAGCTTTAAGGGCCGTATGCCAAAGTGAAAATTAAATAAGGCAACAAAAAGACTGTGTCCAAAAAATTTGCTTTTATTTGTACTGTACAGAGTGAGGCTCTGCACTCTAAAGCAACCACAGAGAGCCTTTGCCAAGCTGTGGCGGTTTCCCAGAATGCATTAAAAACACAGGAAGTCGCCACCATCTCTACAAATGATGTTTGCTACTGGATCATAAAATGACTTCTATTCTGACTTTAGGAAAAAGCCCATTAACTGAAAATTTCATCAAGCAATGTAAAATCTGCACATCAATTTCAGCTTTGTCTGTAAGGCATGGCTTTAAATTCCGCAACAATACAGATTTCAAAATCCCTCGTCATGATCAAAAAACCTTATTTCTGTCTTAATTGCCTCTTTTTCTTCCAATATTACAATTTCATTCCATACAGAAAAACATCTTGGCACTACATTTAGTAACGGACAAAGGCTCCATGATTCGATGGTGCATTCAGATGCTATTAGGACTGCGAGGACTTTCCTGTGCTGCTCGTAGCTAGTGGAAGGCAGCATCAGAAAAACTTCAGCCCTAAGTAACTTTTATTATTGCGAAGTTACTTCAAGGGTTGAAGTTTAAATTGCTTTACAGTTATTTTCTTAGTATAAATATAACTTTGTCTTCACCAGTTTCAGAGGATGATAAAACTGAATGATCAAATATTTGCTCTGCTTCTTGCATCTTTTTTTTTTCTTTCAAGTATATGCAGTCGCTCAAACCAGACCAACAGATATATCCCTAACATCCCCTTTCAGTGAATAAGGATAATGAAATGTTTCCTAATTATTACGGTAAGTACTTATTCTCAAGAGCCAAAAATGCTTTGTTCATCAGATTTAAAAGACTTTGTTTTTAGCAAATTACCCTTCCTAATCACTGTTTCTTATTAATAAAAATAAATAAATTGGTGACTAGCACACAAAAAATTTTCAGTATAAACATTTAGAAAAGCTGGATAAAATATAACATGGTTATTTTTGATACATAGCATAATGATAAAACAATAAGGGAGGAATGTCGGGTTCTAAACCTCAAGAGCGTTCTGAAAATCAGTGTTATATGTGTGAAATAACACTGATGGTACCCAGGAAGACGGCATCAGTGCTATTCATCTAGGGACTGGGGTTATAATGTTGATACAGGGACTGAAATTAGTATTAGAACCATGGTGAGGTCTTAGGTATAAGATCATAACACCTGAGTGGCTGCTCACGCCATGAATTAGCAGTTTTGGAGTATGGGGGGAAATTGTCAAGTGCCTCTGGAGGGACCGGCTCATAACTCAAACCACACAAGACTAATGGATATAGCAGATATTGCTAAAATTTAGTTTGCAACTGAAGTTAACGTGATACATTGAAAAAAAATACACTGAAAATGAGGCAGGAGACATAACAAACAAGATTTGATCCTATAGAATTATATGTACTAGAACAGTAGCTCCGTTTCTAGATAAGTTGGAGTCTTCTGTGGCCGAGCAATGTTCCTTGTGAGAACAATAGGAAAAGCTAAATAATAACAAGAACAGTGTGTTTATAGGTATTACTGGAGCCCTACGGATCAATGAAATTCAGGGGAGATCTGAATTTTAGAGATGGTAGAACCGTGGAGAAGTGAGAGAACTGTTTGCAGCGAGTTTTTCCCTGGCCCAGTTGCTGGTTTGGGGAAGCAGACAAAAGGCTAAGAATTTAGATTTCACCTGAGCAGAAAAATCCACCTAGAAATAGAAAAACTATCAAAGACTTTAGTTGCCTAAAAAAATGGAGAGAGAAAGATGTAGATGGTTTTCCTCTGTAGACATCTGCCAAATGACGAAATTGTGTAAGAGAAGAGGCTGGAGGGCTGCCAAGGAGGAAACTCAGAAAGGGAGAGCAGAAATTTTTAGAAGTCCATTATGCCAAGGAAGCAAGGATTGGAGTCTGGGAATAACCAGGGAGAGGTGTCCCGGTGCACTTGGCAACCTCCCAGTTGAATTCTCTGAAGGACTGTGGCCTAGGGCAGGGATGAATGAGAAGAAGACTAAGCCTACCACAACTGCAACCCAATTTGAGTCAGCTTATTTTCTGATTGGATTAATGTGCTCAGCCCCAACTCTGGCTCGCAGAAGAAAGAGTAAATCCTGATGGAGGAATATAATATCACCTGAACCTCTACAATTTAATATACACAGTTTCTGGCATTCAATCAACAATAACTTGACTTTTTCAGTTTTTGGTTTGTGTTCCCACAGTAACTTCAAAACTAGTGACCACATTGCTCTAACATGTGCTTCTGTCTTCACATCTCCTCTGACTGTACTGCCTCTCTCTTCCACCTTTTAAAGGCTTTGTGATTTTAGTAGGCCCACCTAGATAATACAGGGTAATCTTCCTATTGCAGAATACTTAATTTAATCACACCTGCAAAGTCCCCTCTATAATGTAAGGCAATATATTTACGTAATCCTGGGATTAAGACATGGGAAATGGTGAGGATCCATAATCTGCCTACATAATTACTATTAAAACAGTAATGAGAGGTAGTATATGGCAGATTAAAAAATATATATTGTCTGTTAACAGAAAGTATTGGTGAAGCTGTAATGTAAAGGGGAACGTTTACAACACTGCTGGTGAACACGTGGACTTTTACAGTCACTGGAGACCATTTTGACAATATCACTTCTTGCTGTCTATCCTAGAGAAAACACCCCATGTGCGCAAAGAGACAAGTTCAAAATCATTTATTGCAGCTTCATTGGTAATAGTGAAAAAGGGAGATAATGTTTGTTAGTGAGAGAAAAGAAGTAACCAGGGTGTATCTGTACAATGGAACCCTATACATTGGATATAATCAATGGAATATAAATATATTAATATAATATCTTATAAATTATTAATTAATATTAATAGAAATACATAAAAATATAAAAAACACAAAAATATTGGGTAAATTCCTGGAAAATCATGGTAGAGTTAGCACCCAGTGCTAGAGAACCTCTGGTTCTCTCTCTCTTCCTCTCATGGCCCTGCTCCTAAAATTTTATTTGTAAAATTTTGTTCTTTTTGTGTATGACAGAAGATGTAAGAACAATTTATTGACAAACCTATCCTAGAATGTCAATGCCAAGTAAATTTCTTGTCACAATCAAATCGGGTCTCACAATACCTGCCTGAATCATGTATCAGGTTGTTGCACCCTTTGAACTTGATTCGGCAGCCAAACTGTCCCCCGTCTAAAATACGCCTCTACAGTTGCTTAATTTTTCTCCAAGCCCAAGTCTAGAGCTGTGCGCTAGCTTCTTCTCCCTCACTACAGATTATCTAGTAATTTACCCCCAAATAACAATAGTAAATGAAGTAACACTCCCAACTGTAAAATATGCTGCCTCCAAAAACCCGTCCTGGCTGGTGTGGCTGAGTAGACTGAGAACTGGCCTGCGAAACTAAAGGTCGCTAGTGTGATTTCCAATCAGGGCACACGCCTGGGTTGCTGGCCAGGTCCCCAGTAGGGAGCATGAGAGAGGCAACCAATCGATCTATCTCTCACACATTGATATTTCTCTCCCTCTCTTTCTCCCTCCCTTCCCCTCTCTCTAAAAATAAATAAATAAAATCTTCATAAAAAAAAAAGACAAGTTATAGCAACTTGTCCTTTACCTTTACAAAGATTTTTCTGGAAACCTCAGACAGCAGGACCTCAGAAATTTCAATAAGAAAGTAAGCCCCTCTGTGTTCATGGAATTGATGTCCAGTCTCCTGGCATGCATTTTGTACTCTCTTACCAATATATCTTGGTAGGAAATTTGCACTTGGTTTTCAATGTTGTTGAAAGGAGAAACTTGAGGGGCTGCTACATGGTTCACTGTTATCATATCTGTCACCCACTGATTTAGGAAGCCACTGTGGAAATACATTTGCTAAATACATTATAACAATAATAAACACAGAACATAGAGAATAGCCAAATAGTGGTTTTGCAATACCAGTGAGCTATCCATGAAGTTGAAATGGGTCAAAATCCCTTTTACTGCCTCCATTCTGACTGACAGACAAAAGTGATGGTGTAAGACCCAAGGAATTATGTCTGTTCAAGTCCAGTTCCAACAATGCCTGAAAAATCCAATCATTTCTCTCTTCCCAGTTCATAGTTACTCAGGTAAATGGTCACATAACAGTTTAGAAGAGACCTAAGAAGTTTTCTGTGCATATCTGTAAGATTTGCACCTGCTCCTCCCCCTAGAAATCCTTCCTTCCCTTCTTTTTAGGGGCTGTAAACCTATAAACAGACCACGGTTTGAGATTTAAGTGAAAAGCTGTGACTCTGAGTTAGGTTTCTATTCACCAGAATTTTTTATGTAAGTGATAAAGATCAAGTAGGATCTTGGTAGGCTTCTCATTTTCTTCAGGAGTAGGAATCATTAACCAATTACCCACCACTAGATCACTGTGAGTCAAACCACTCTAATAAACACACCTATCCCTTAACCAGTTAATATAGCCATATCCATGCCTCTGACATTACGGACTGCTATAAAAATTGACCACTCCAGGACACTGTCTTTGCATTTGAAATGAAGCATCACCTTTCAATGGTAGTTCTCCTACCAGCACCCCAAGTCAATAGAGAACAGTTTCCAGGGCATTTTTCAAAGATGATGGGACTCCCATCTCCAATGCGTTTTTGAGGGGAGTCTCTTTTAGAGCCCTCTTTGGAAACACAGGGGGTGGGGGTATAAATGAACATGTTGTATGTGAGCAATCCAATTCAAGTTACTATCTCCCCAAGTCTTTAAATTCCTTTTCAAAGCTCCAACTTTCACATAACCGATAAGATAACCGACAAGGCTGTGAATTTAAACTGCAAAACAGCAGCAACTGCAGGATCAAAAGCTGAATTTGGTTTTTATGTTATCTCAGCCCTGTGACAAAATTGATAAAATATTTGTAACAGAGAAGTGGCTTTCTTTCTCTCTCTTGAACCAGGACTTTAGATTTTGAACTCATAATTCTCTCTAAGTTGTCAGATGCCACGCAATTCCTCCGTGTTCCTTGAAATCCCTGCATATGGTTCTCCAGCTATGGTTTTGGTTCCCTCGAAGGCTCTCCTTTCGTAACTACTGCATTACCACAGGGGAGACTCAGAGGGCTGTTTCACACTGCTTGCCAGAACTTCTCACATTAGCTGGATTTCAGAGCCTTCCCCCTGAATCGGGCCAAATAATAAATTCAGATTCCTATCTGCCCGAGGTTCTGTTTTTTAATATGACTTCTAGAGTCAGTGTCTTTTCTAGCTAGGGTAATTGGTTATGAGCAAAAGAAGCTAATTTTGATAGCTTAAGCAGAAAATTAGTTTCTTATAAGCGAGGGAATAGTCACTGCCACCAATACTGAGCACTTGATGCTAGAGTTTCCATGACTGCCCGTGATAGAGTTTGCAGTGTCTGAGACTGAGGATTTTTCTGTGCCAGGAATTCATTCCTGGAGGCAATTCACCTCTGGGAGCCAAATGCTTAAGTACTATACTGACTAGTATGGCTAGTAGAATGGACTCTTCTTGGTGCTTCCTTCTTTTACATTGCTCACTTCTGAACCAGTCTGGCACCAACAAATTCAATAGAATTTATCTAGATCACACACTTGTACCTTAAGTCCAACAGAGGCTGACAAAATGAATTTTCTGGTTCCTACTTTGAGGATGCTGAAAATGTAAGTAGGAAATTCTCCAAACATAGGAAAGTTGTCAAAAATGCCAATAACCAGCACATATAAAAAGTAGTAGGTATTACTGTTGTGTCCTCTTTTGTTTTTAATCTTCTGGGAATACTTCTTGTCTTAAGTATATTGAATGTAAATTGTATGAAGTCTTCTGTTTTGGTCTTATTTTTTCTTTGTCTTGTCTTTTGGTGTTTGTGTTTTCTATCACTTTCTTGCTTTATTTCTCTTTTCTGATATTGCTGTATTACTCGTTTTCTTAATATTTTTTGTCAATGTTTTAAACTTGTTTTCAGTGTTTACCATTAACTTAACTTTTAAAAAAGATTTTATTTCTTTTTAGATGGGGGGAAGGGAGGGAGGAAGAGAGGGAGAGAAACATCAATATGTGGTTGCCTTTTCCACGCCCCCTACTGGGGACCTGACCCGCAACCCACACATATGCCCTGACTAGAATCAAACCAGTGACCTTTGGTTTTGCAGGATGGCGCTCAACCCACTGAGCCAGATGAGTCAGGGCCCATTAAATTAACTTGGAAAATACATACTATTATCTATCTATTCCAATCAAAGAAAAAAAAAATCTCCCATTAGCAAGATAGGAATTTCAACCTATATTTATGTTTCTCATTTCACTCGACTTATAGTTTTTATTAAAATAATCTGGAAATTTTATATCCAAATTATTTAATTTTATTGTATAGTCTCTTTAAAAATAACATATTGAGCCTTGGCTGATATGTTCAGTTGGGTTCATCCCACCAACCAAATAGTTGCGAGTTCAGTCCCTGGTCAGGGCACATACCTAGATTGAAGGTTTGATTGAAGTCAGAGCACTTATGTAGGCAACCAATCAATGTTTCTCTCTCTTTCTTTTTTTTTATTTAATTTAAACTTTATTGTAGTTTTTTCCATTACCATTTACTCCCCTAATGCCCTTCTCCTCCCATCAATCACCACACGGTTGTCCACATCCATGAGTCCTTTCCCTTTTTGCTCAATGCCTCCACACACTAACCTCCCCACCCACTAGCTGTCATCTGCCCTTCATCTATGAATCTGTCTCTGTTTTGCTTGTTAGTTCAATTTGTTCATTAGATTCCACATATGAGTGAAATCATATGGTATCTGTCTTTCTCTGATTGGCTTATGTCACTTAGCATAATGTTCTCCATGTCCATCCAAACTGTTGCAAAAGGTAAAACTTTCTCCTTTCCTGTGGCCAAGTAGTATTCCATTGTGTAAATGTCCCATAGTTGTTTTATCCACTCATCTGTTGATGGACACCTGGGCTACTTCCATATCTTGGCATTTGTAAATAACGCCACAGTGAACTAGGGGTGCTTATGTTCCTCTGAATCAACATTTTGTGTTCTTTTGGATATACCCAGAAGTGGGATAGCTGGGTTGAAAGGCAGATCCATTTTTAATTTTTTGAGGTATCTCCATACTGCTTTCCACAGTGGCTATACCAGTCTGCATTCCCACCAACAGTGCAAAAGTGTTCCCCTTTCTCCACATCATCTCCAGTATTTGTTGTTTGTTGATTTATTGATGATAGACATTCTGTGTGAGATGATAGCTCATTTTTGTTTTAATTTGTATTTCCCTGACAATTAGTGACATTGAGCATCTTTTCATATGTCTATAGATCATCTGTATGTCTTCTTTGGAGAAGTGTCTGTTCACATCCTTTGCCCATCTTTTAACTGGGTTGTTTTTTTGGTATTGACTTTTATAAGCTCTTTACAAATTTTGGATATTTACCCATTATCAGATGTATCAGTGAGTAAGTTCTCCCATTCTGTAGATTGTCTTTTTATTTTGTTAATGATTTCCTTTGCTGTGCAAAAATTTTTGTTTGATGTACTCTTATTTATTTTTTCTTTTGTTTCCCTTGCCTGGAGAGATATATTTGAAAAACACTGCTATGGATAATGTCTGAGATTTTGCTGCCTATGTTTTCTTCTAGGATTTTTATAGTTTCAGGTCTAACATTTACATCTTTGATCCACTTTGAATTCATTGTTGTATGTGCAGTAAGAAGGAGGTCTAGTTTTGTATTTTTGCACATATCTGTCCAATTTTCCCAACATGATTTATTGAATAAACTATGTTTAGCACATTGTAAGTGTGTGCTACCTCTGATGAATATTAATTGACTGATTATGAAGGTGTGGGTTTACTTCTGGGCTCTCTATTCTGTTCCATTGATCTAAGTGCCTGTTTTATGCCAGTATCATACTGCTTTGATTACTATGGACTTATGGTATATAGTTTAATATGAGATAGTGTGATTCCTCCAACTTTGTTCTTTCTCAGGATCTCTGTTGCTAGGCAGGACCATTTGTGGTTCCATATATTTTTTTGAAATATTTGTTCTATTCTGTGAAATACATCATTGGAATCTTGATAGGCATTGCATTGAATCTATAGATTGTTTTGAGTAGTATGGACATTTTAATGATGTTAATTCTTCCTATCCATGAGCATAATATGTGCTTCCACTTATTTATATCTTCTTTAATTTCTTTCTTCAGTGTCTTATAATTTTCCATGTACAAGTCTTTTAATCCTCGGTTAGGTTAATTCCTAGGTGTTTTAATCTTTTTTAAAGCAATTGTGAATGGGTTGTTTTCTTAATTTCCTTTTCTGTGGTTTGATATTGGCATATAAAAATGAAACTGATTTCTGGATATTAATTTTGTATCCTGCTACTTTGCTGAATTCATTTAGCAGTTCTAGTAGTTTCTTGGAGAAAACTTTGGGGTTCTCCATGTACAGTATCATGTCATCTGCAAATAAAGATAGTTTTACTTCTTCCCTCCAATTTGGATGCCTTCTTTTTCCTTCTTTGTGTCTGATTGCTGTGGCTAAGGCTTCCACATGAAGCCTTAAATAAGAGAGGTGAAAGTGAATATCCCTGTCTTTTTCCCAAACTTAAGGGGGACTCTGGTAGTTTTTGCCCACTGGGTACTATGCTGGCAGTGGGTTTGTCATATATAGCCTTTATCATATTTAGATATGTTCCCTCTATTCCCAGTTTGCTGAGAGTTTTGATCATAAATATATCTGTATCTATTGATATAATCATGTGGTTTTTATCCTTCATTTTGTTTATGTGGTGAATCACATTTATTGATTTGTGAATGTTGAACCACCCTTGCATACCCAGCAGTGATTCTACTTAATCATGTTGTATGATCTTTTTGATGCATTGCTGTATTCAGCTTGCTAATATTTTGTTGAAGATTTTAGTGTCTATGTTCATTAGGGATATTGGACTGTAATTTTCTTTCTTTGCAGTGTTTTTATCTGGGTTTGGAATTAGGATAATGCTGGCCTCATAAAATAAGTATGGGAGCCTTCTCTGCTCTTGAATTTTATGATGTAGTTTGAGGAGAGGTGTTAGTTCTTCTCAGAATGTTTGGTAAAATTCACTTGTGAAGCCATCTGGTCCAGGACTTTTGTTTGTTAGGAGTTTTTGTTGTTGTTGTTGTTGTTGTTTTAATCACTGCTTCAATTTCATTAGGTGTAATCTGTCTAACCAGATTCTCTGATTTTTTGGAAGACTGCATGTTTCTAGGAATGTATCCATTTCATCCAGTTTGTCCAGCTTATTGGCATACAATTGTTCATAATGTTTTCTTACAATTCTTTGTATTTCTTTGGTGTCAGTTGTTATTTCTCCTCTTTCATTTCTGATTTTATTTATGTGTGCCCTTTCTCTTTTTTCTCGATGAGTCTGGTTAAAGTTTCATCAATCTTGTTTATCTTTTCAAAGAACCAGCTCTTGGATTCATGATCTTTTGTATCATTTTATTAGACTCTATTTCTTTCCTTTCTGCTCTAATCTTTATTATTTCTTTCCTTCTACTCACTTTGGGCTTTGTTTGTTGTTCTTTCTCAAGTTCCTTTAAGTGTGAAGTTAGATCATTTATTTGAGCTTTTTCTTATTTTTTGAGATAGACCTGTAATGTTAGGAATTTCCTTCTTAGGGTTGATTTCTCTGTGTCCCACAGATTTTGTGTCCTCATTTTCATTTGTTTCAAGGTACCTTTTTATTTCTTCCTTGATTTCATTGTTTATACATTCACTGTTTAATAACACATTATTTAGCTTCCATGTCTTTTTATGTTTTTCAGTGTTCTTGTGATTGATTTCTAATTTCATAGCATTGTGATCAGAGAAGATGCTTGATATGATTTCAATTACCTTAAATTTAATGAGACTTGTTTTGTGTCCTAACATGTGATCTATCCTAGAAAGTGTTTCATGTGCACTTGAAAAGTTTGTATATTCTGCTGCTTTGGGTTCAAATGCTCTGAAGGTATCAGTTAAATCCATTTGCTCTAGTGTGCCATTTAAGGCTGCTGTCTCATTGTTGATTTTCTGCCTGGAAAAATCTATCTATTGAAGTCAATGGTGTGTTAAAAACTCCAACTATGGCTATATTTCTGTCGATATTTGCTTTTATGTCCATCAAGATTTGCTTTACCTATTTAAGTGCTCCTATGTTGGGTGCATAAATGTTTACTAGGGTTATATTCTCTTGTTGGATTGTTCCCCTTGTAATTATGTAGTGTCCTTCTTTGCCTCTTACTATAGCCTTGGTTTTAAAGTCTATTTTGTAGGATATAAGTATTGCTATCCCAGCTTTCCTTTTCTTTTCCATTTACATGAAATATCTTTTTCCAACCCTTTTCTTTTTGTCTGTGTGTATCTTTTGATCTGATATGGGCCCCTTGGAGGCAGCATATATATGTGTTTTAGTTTCTTATTTATTCAGCTACCCTCTGTCTTTTGGTCAGAACATTTAAGTCATTGACATTTAAGGTGATAATTAATAGATATGTATGTAGTGCCATTTTATTGTTAGACCATTTCCCTCTGTTACTTTTTCTCTTTCTCTTTTTCTTCTTCTTAAAGCAAGCTCTTTAACATTTGTTGTAGTATTGTGTTGGTGTTAACAAACTCCTTTAGTTTTTCCTTGTCTGTGAAGCTCCTAATTTCTCCTTTGATTTTAAATGATAGCCTTATTGGATAAAGTAGCCTTGGTTGTAGATGCTTGCTTTTCATCATTTTGAGTTTTTATGCTACTCCCTTCTGGTCTGAAATGTTTTCATTGACTAATCACATGCCAGCCTAATTGGTGCTCCCTTGTAGGTAACAACCCACTTTTCTCTTGTGGCTTTTCTCTCCTTGTCTTTAAGGCTTGTCATTTTAATTATGATGCGTCTTGGTGTAGGACCCCCAGGTCCAACTTGTTTGGGACTCTCCGAGCTTCCCAGACTTTTTCCAGACTTGCATGACTTTTTCCTTCACCAGATTAGAGAACTTTTCAGTTATTAGTTCTTCAAATAGACTCTTGATCCCTTGTTCTCTCTCTTATCTTTCTGGCGTTCCCCTGATGTGGATGTTGTTACACTTCATGTTGTCCAAAGTGTTTTTTAAGCAGTCCTCACTTTTTTAATGTTCTTTTTTCCTTTTGCTGCTCTTCCTGGGTGTTCTTTTCTACCTCATCTTCCAAAACACTGATTCTGTCTTCTGCCTCATCTAACCTACTGTTCATTCCTTCCAGTGTATTATTAATTTCAGATATTGCATTCTTTAGTTCTGACTGGTCCTTTTTTATGGCTTCTATGTCTTTTTCACTCTGTTTAGTACCCTTATAATCATTATTCTAAACCCTCTGCCTGATAAATTGCTTCCCTCCATTTCATCTACTTCTGGAAAATTCGCTTGTTCTTTCATTTGGAGTCTGTTTCTTCCTCTTCCCTTTTGGCTGTTTCATATTTTCCACATTAGTTGTTAAACTAATCAGCCATCAAATTGACTCCATTGTTAATCCAGTCAAGCTGTGAACAGCCTTGCTTAAGCACTGCAGGGTAGGGCAGAGTAATTTCTGTGAGCAGGGGTATTGCTTCCCCTCAAGCTGATGCCATTCAGAGAGGAGTGCTCTTCTTCAGAGTAATGGCTCCTCTCAGAATATGTGGAATGGCTCAGCACAGGGATTCTGGTGGCTGTTGCTTCAGTTTTTTCCCTAGTGCCACCAATCCTAGGCTCTCCGCAAATGTTTCCAGTCCATTCTTCCCTCCCATTTCCCACACTCAGGCTAAGTGACTGCAAATGAAATGGTGTGCTTCGGTCCTTTAAGAATCTCTCTGTGTCTTTAGCCACCTCTTCCTGGCAGACAGAATTCCTGATGCTTTCACAGTTGGATGTTATCTGGGATCCTTTCTAGTTCTGGTGCTGTAAGCTAGGGAGCCCAGCTTAGGGTTTAGGCCCTACTCTTCTCAGGGGGAGTCCCCCCAACACTGACCACTGAAATATCCCTCCAACACTTCAGCTGCCATCCACGGGAGCCCAACCAACACTCTTGCATCTCCTCTGCACTTACTATCAGTAATGTTGTGGTGAAGTAGTTTCTTCTGCCTGTCCATGGTAATCAGGCTTCTCTCTCCAGCTAGTGCTCACTTGGTTATTTTGGATGATTTTTTTTACAATTTAGTTGTAATTCTAGATTGGTCCAGGGAGGAGATTAGTGGAGTTTCCACTTACCCTTCCACCATCTTGGATGAAACAGTTCTGTCTCTCTTTCTCCCTCTCCTTTCCTCTGTCTCTAAAAGCAATGAAAAAAAGTCTCAGGTGAGGATTAAAAAAAACAAATTAAATTAAATTAAAATAACATCCTGAGACATTATTTCATAAATATGTTAACAACTTTTTTTCAAAACTCAATTTTTTTTGTATAATTTGGATATGTAATTGGTTTTATTAACTAGGGAAAGTTTTTAGTAATTTTTTTCAGGAAGTCTATGTGGTTTGGTTGCTTTCTATAGCATTGCCTGTCTAAAATTTCTTTATAAAACATTTACTCAAGAAATACAAATGGATAGGTTCTAGAATGCTTTGCTGACAATTATTCTTTTAAAACTTTGGAGAAACTATTGCAATGTTCCTTGCACTTAATGTTATAGAGAGTTTAATGGCATCATGTGTGTATGTGTTTCTCAGCTCCTTGTTAGGTGACTTGCTTTGGCTCAGTAAAGCTGGGAAGAAGGGAGTTTCAGTACCTGCCAAACAATGTGTGCAGGTTTCCTTTTGGTTCTGAAAATTCAAATTTTAACAAGATATATTCTAGATGTGTAATTTTTGTTCATTTTGCCTGTTATTGAAATCTGAAAGTTTAACAACGTTTTCTGTCAATGAACCTATAGGGAATTAGGCTTTCTCATATATTTTGCTCATATGAATACATAATACATATACCCTGGCAAAAGTATGAAGTAATTTTCCCAAAGCTATTCATTGTAAAAACCCAAATGTCTTTCAATAAAGCTAATTAAAGTATGTTTATAACCACAAGGCAGAATATTATACAACTCTGAAATGGAGTCAGAAAGATTTCCAGATACTAATATGAAGTGACCTTCAAGGAATAGTTAAGTTAAGAAAAGAAGAAAATCAAGATGAAGAAAATTGCATATGAAATGCTATCATTCAGTTCAGAAAGGAATGATATGAGCTCAAATATGTATCTTCTTATCTTAGAAAGCAAACAATAGAAAAATCAATCATCACATAAAAGGGGTGGTTCCTTTAAAATGAGCCAGAATATAAAGAATCTACATTTCTTTGGATATATCTTGGTTTGTTTTTAGATTTTACATAACTATAAATGAAATTATTTTTACATCAATCCCTGAAAAATAAAAGCTCGGGAGTAAACTTAGTTAATGGCACAAAGATTGTTCCAACTGTATTTAAAAACAGTGATTTGGGTATAACATAACAGAATATAATCCAAGAAGTAAAAGAAATTAAAGACACATTTTAGTATCTCCTAACTCTGAATGTTAAAAAAGGCAAGGGAAAACAATCAACACATTTATAATAAATGCTCTTAACACCTAAGATTATGGTCACCGCATGCTATTTCTCATTAAAAGGAATGAGAAGAAAGCATTGATTCCAGATCTAAAGCAGAAGTTTTATAAGGTGAGCCCAGTATATTGTTTCATACCACATAGCAAGGAAATTCTAAGACTACTAGGGTCACATAAAAATGACTCGGAGTCAACCTAACTAGGTTCACACTGGCCAAAGATGGAAATTTTCAGCATTAATAAGGTAATAAATGAAATGGTTTGAAACTCATTATAATACTTAAATCTAAAAGCCTATATGATATAAAAAATTAAGCATATAAGACATCAGTCAACCAATTCATAGTTTTGAAGGCTAATAAAAAAGGAGAAGAATCATATGTCTATTCTGCCTTTCCTATACAGCTGTACCACAGAGTAACCAGGTAGTAATGAAGGGAAATTTCTTTGAGATGTATTCTAGCTAATAACTAAGAAATGAGTGATAGAATTAGAATATCACTATTTTTCTAACTATAATGGGTCTAGGTACTGATCATGAACTGCTTCTAATATCTCAAAAAGACAAAAACCTAGACATTGTGGGCATTCTGACAGAAGAACACAACACAGTTTATAAAATAGCCTCACACAAGCATACACACACAAAGTCAACCTTCTGTAGTCAAGCCTCTAGCTGTATTTATGAATATTTAGGAAATACATAGTTTAGAAGATCTTTTTATTCAACATGCCAGGAAAACAATTTGCAAAACTCAGACTAGAAAATCCCAGAATTAAAAGGTATTTTTAAAATAACAAATTATTGTAAAAAAAAAATGAGATGCAGGGAAAAAGCCACAAAAACACATGAGACACATATCAACCAATTCTTAAGTGAGGGCTCTAGCTGAACCTAATTCAACCAAATGGTAAAAAATATATATATTTAATGACATTTATGGGACAATTATAAATTCAAACAGACTCAATATTTGATGATATTAAGGAGCTCTTATCAATTCCATTTTTAAAAAATTATAATACTTATGTTTTTTAAAAGTTTTCTTTCCTCTACACTTATAGAAGAAATGATATGGTGTCTGGGATTCACTTCTAAATAATTTGAAACAAATTAATTTGTGTATAGATGAAACACAATAGGCTAACAGAAATGCATACGTGAGGGTTCGTTAACCTATTCTGTCTACCTTTGCATAGGTTTGCAATTTCTATAATAAAACGATTAAAAAATGTCTTACTTCATAAGCCCTTTATTCTGAGTATGGAAATCTGTATTTGAGTTCAACTAGTTTACTATGTTTTTTTTTTTCCTATTCTGCCTCCTTAGTCAACTTTTGGAATTCGTATTTCATACATTTTAGATCTACTGAATCTATGTATATGCCTTTTTATGTTTTCTCTTATGTTTTTCTGTTTATGCTTGTTCTCTAATTGAGTGTTTGAGTTTTCATTTAAACTATTAGAAAATTAAATTTCATTTTTCTCCAATATTCAAACTTTTATGCACTATTTTTATTGCATATTATATTTTATATTGCATTTATCATCTCTAAAACAATCAATTTTCTCTCAATTTCACTGAGTATATTTTTATTAAATAATTTAATAGAAATAAAAATAGTTTTATTAAACGATATTTCAGGCATTACTAAATAAGTTCCTCAAATGCTTTCTCTGTTTTGCATGATTTACATGTTTATACTTTTAGATTGTTCCTATTTAATAGATAAGAAATCTGGAATTTATAGAGCTATAGTAACATCACAGACTGGACTTGGTTGGGCTTGCCTAATGGTCTGGGTCTTAGATGGAAGTTGGCTGATCTACATGGACTTATCTAAGGTTGTTCAACTGTGTTTCATGTATCTCTCCTCTTTTTTCTGTGACCAGTGAGCCAGACTAAGTGGTCATTTAATGATGATGGCAAAGATGCAAGGGAACAAGTGGGAACATGTGAGGTCTCTTAAGGCCTATTCTGGAAATGAATACATCAATAATCCTTCAAGCCACGTGGCTGAACTTAAAGTCAAAAAGCAAGGAAATATATCCTGCCCTGTTAATGGGAGGAATTTCAAAGTTAAGGAGCAAAGGGAATGAACTTGGGGAAGCTAATAAATAATCGCTTATGCAAATTGTTTGCATATTAAATGAAAGAGTCAGAATTCTGGACAAAAGTTTGTGCTCTTAACCACTATTTGACAATAAAATTTTTAATACTTTGTCCTGATTTTTGCAGCATCTTTCTTCATGGGAAGACATATTAATTGATACCAGTGATTGATTGCTTGTTGGAATCTGTTGAATCTTTTTATGTCCCTGTGATATTTTTTTTTCTCTTTTCTCAAAAAGAAGGATGAACAGCATATATTTTTGTACAGTATTGGGAACTCAAATGGTCTGTTATATTTTGTGCATGTCCCTGTCATTTTTCACATCAGCTAATTAGAGACACTGCAATGTATCTCATAGAATTATGAAAATTAAGTGTAACATCTGGAAGTACCTGGTACATAGTAGTAACTTAAAATTTAGTCCCCTATATCTCCCAAGTCCCTTCTCCTCCTGTATGTAACGTGCACAACACTTTTCTCAATGCCCCTCAAATATTCATCAACATTACTTTTCATTCATGTTTCCTACTTTCTCATGTCTCAATTATTTCTAAATCTGATTTGTCTCAGCCTCCATCTCTTAGCCACCCTGAGAAACTGAGCTTTAAGTGACACTGGGAATTCAGTTTGCAATTCTCATTCATTCCTCAGACAGCTAACACTTCATACAATTGATTTTCTCGAGGTCAACAATATCCTCCAAATTGTCAAGCCCAAAGATATCATTTCTTTTTCATACCACTGAAACTCTTAACAATATTTTACATAGACAATCACTCACTCCTCCCAGAAACACTCTCTTTTCTTACCCCATGACATCATACTCTTGGAGATTTTTTTCTTACCTCTCTGGCCATTCAGTCTTACTCACTTTTGCAGTTCTTCTCCTCTGCCCAATCTCTATCTGAGGTCTCCAGTGCTTATACTGGGAATCATTCTTAATTTCAATAATGCATTTTCTCATTAGATGATTTCATGCTATCCAATAGCTTTAGACATCTCCTAGATGCTAGAAATTTCCAAATTTGTATCTGAGCATAAACCTGACCTTTGAACAACATGTTCTTACCTGACATACCTACTTAAACATGTCCGTGAACACATTATTGATTTCTATTTCTGGTTCCCTTGTTTAACTCTGACAGTCATGCTTGAAGATTTAACCTAATAACCTTATTTTGCATCACTTTATTTTACAGTATTATGAACATAAAAGAATCTGAAATAATATTTTCCATTTATTTGCTTATTTTTTTCCAGTGACCATCAGCATAAGCCTCATGAGAGCAGAAACTTTGTCTGTTTTGATTAGTGCTTTGTATTTAGTACCTAGAATACTACCAGACACATAATAATAACTCAGTAAATATTTTTGAATGAATGAACTTTTAGTTATTCTGTTGGTTTTCTGAAAAACAAGATTCAATATACTAAAAAGTCTATTAATTATTAATAACAATTGCTCACTTGTACTGCCTTATGTTTTGCAAATATTTTCATTTTAAAATGTCATTTAATGATCACAGAAACTCTGGGAGTAGAGATTATTATTTTCATTATAAAAGTGAAGAGTATTATGAGAGAACTCACACAGATGTGAAGCTGAGTTTTGATTCTAGGTTTTCTGATTCCACGTTTACTGATATTTCTATTCAGGGATTCAATAAGCAAAAGCAATTAAAATGCATTCTCCAAACGAAAAAAGTCATAGAGACATACATTCATATTTAATACACATTCACATGCATAGAAAGCAGAAAGTCAATTATTTCCTGTTAACATATATTTTTAACTCCCCAATAATTAAATCTATGTCTAAACTACCATACTCAGCGATTTAACAGCTTTTTAAAAAATTTACCAATTTTTCAACTGGAAATTTTTTAAATTATTCAAGAAATAAAATTCACAGAGGATGTGCAGCAAGGCAGTGGCTGGAGGACTGGGCGGTCCCACATCTGTGTGTGAATAAACTGGGGGGAACAACTGCAGAGAGAGACAGACAGTGCAAGCCAGGGTTCTAGTGCAGGAAAAGAAACCTTCGAAACCTCTGGCTGTAAAAACCTGTGGGGATTCCAGCAGCAGGAGAAACTCCCAGCCTCACAGGAGTTTGTTGGAGAGACCGACAGGGTCCTAGAATGATACAAATCCGCACACCCAGGAATCAAAACCAGAAGGGCACAATTAGCTTGTGGGTAGTGGGTCAACAGCATTGTTCTCTCTCTGACTCCTTCCCCACATACAGCAGCACAACACAGCAAAGTGGATTGTCCCACTCTGGCAAATGCCTAAGATTCCACCCCTTACAAAGTAACAGGTGCACCAAGACAAAGAAATATGGCCCCAGTGAAATAACAGTGAAAATTCCATAAAAAGAGCTAAGTGATGAGGAGATGACCAACCTATCAGATGCAGAGTTCAAAACACTGGTAATCAGGATGCTCACAGAAATGGTTGAGTACAGATGCAAAATAGAGGAAAAAGTGAAGGCTATACAAAGTGAAATAAAACAATATATACAGGGAACCAACAGTGAAGGGAAGGAAACCAGGACTCACATCAATGATTTGGAGCAGAAAGAAGAAAGAAACATTCAACCAGAGCAGTATGAAAAAACAAGAATTCAAAAAAATGAGGAGAGGCTTAGGAACATCTGGGACAACTTTAAACATTCCAACATCCAAATCATAGGGGTGCCAGAAGGAGAAGAGGAAGAGCAAGACATTGAAAACTTATTTGGAAAAATAATGAAGGAGCACTTCCCCGGTCTGGCAAAGGAAATAGACTTCCAGGAAGTCCAGGAAGCTCAGAGAGTCCCAAAGAAGCAGGAACCAAGGAAGCACACACCAAGGCACATCATAATTACATTACCCAAGATGAAAGATAAGGAGAGAATCTTAAAAGCAGCAAGAAAACAGGAGAAAATTACCTACAAAGGAGTTCCCAAAAACTATCAGCTGATTTCTCAAAAGAAATCTTATAGGCAAGAAGGGGCTGGAAAGAAGTATTCAAAGTCAGGAAAGGCAAGGACCTACCTACATCCAAGATTACTCTATCCAGCAAAGCTATCATTTAGAATGGAAGGGCAGATAAAGTGCTTCCCAGGTAAGGCAAAGTTAAAGGAATTCATCATCGCCAAGCCCTTATTATATGAAATATTAAAGGGACTTATCTAAGAAAAAGAAGAAGATCAAAACTATGAACAGCAAAATGACAACAAACTTACAACTATCAACAACTGAACCTAAAAAAAAACAAAAACAAAAACAAACTAAGCGAACAGCTAGAACAAAAACAGAATCACAGAAATGGAGATCGCATGGAGCGTCATCAGTGGGGAGGGAGAGGGTGGAGAATGGGGGAAAAGATACAAGGAATAAGAAGCATAATTGGTAGGTACAAAATAGACAGGGGGAGGTTAAGAATATTATAGGAAATGGAGAAGCCAAAGAACTTGTATGTATGACCCAGGAACATGAACTAATGGGGGGAATGTTGGTGGAAGTGAGGGTACAGGGGGGAGGGAAATAAAAGGGAGAAAAAATAGGACAACTGTAGTAGCATAATCAATAAAATATCCTTTAAAAAATAAAAACATAAAAAAAGAAGAAAATTCATCAATTAATATAACTTTAAATCACAACAACAATCATGGTCATAATAATTATAATAATATTAATGCCTTTGCATGGTTCTTCATATATTTCCAGTGTACTTTTATGATACCGGTCTTTTTGTTCCACACAGACTGTAAAATTATTAAAATCATTTAAAAAACATTTTAAGCAATTTTAAAAACCTGCTTCAAAACTCCTTCAATGTGACTATGTAACTAACCTAGTGAAATACTCTCAAAATGAACTCCTTCTTAATTTCTTTTTATATACGCACTCGGTAGGAATCATCTGTAAACCACCCACAAAATTTTCTATCAGTCAGTCTACCCACTAACACCTGTCCCTCTCTCAACAACATAACCCCCAAATTGCCTTCTTTAGTGCACTGTGCACCTTCTAACATCCAATACAATTGTCAACACAAGGGAAGTTGTCAGGAGTCTCCTATGCATCTTCTGCTACTTATATTTCCTTAGTTCCCACAACATTTAAACAATTCAGACCATTCAACATCTTGCATGTTTCTCTGCACTCTCTACATCTTTTTTCCTCTGTATTAATAAGTAATTATGAGGAACAGATATACTCTGGCAAACTTAAGGAAAAAAGAAGTTATTGGAAAGTTATTGGAGTTTTACAATGCAATTTGAAGATAGGAGGCCAAGTATGGAAATTGTGTAGGGGAGAAATTAGGTTGTGACATGAAAAATCTAGTCAATACACAACCACCAGGATGATATCTAACTCCAAGCACAGCCAGCTACATTGTGTCATTGGTCAAGATTTAAAATAGTATCCAACTCATTTATTTTGGGTCATGTGCTGCCCCTTGGTTAAGGGAGGACATGAACAATTAAAACAGATCTACAAGATTATATTCAAAAGAGAAGTAATTATTCAAGAAGGAACAGGAATACTAGTATTTTAAAAAGGAAATTATGCTCTATTGACAGCAAAAGCAAATTCCACTACAGTTCACTTCTTTGACTATGCAATATGTGTACACCCAAACTGTCATCTATACACTCCTATCAATATCCTTGTATAACAAAAATTTACCTATTCACCCAAAGAAACAACCAAACTTTACCCAAATCCAAGTCCACATTTTCTGGCATTGTTCTCTTTCTCTTCTAGTTCATTCATGGTTCCATTTCAAAATTCTACAGCCTAGAAATTAAAGGAAAATTTAATCACAACCCTTTATATAATACTGGGGTAATGGAAGAAAAAGAAGAAGAGATATTGATTTAAGGTGAAAAGATATGTGCATTACACACAAAGAAAAAGCAAATGGTAAATGTTGACATCATCATTTCTGCTACTGGTCATGGGGCTCTTTTTTACTGCCTCCCTCTACTACCTAATATAGATTCTTATAACCTTTGGCCAGTATCCCAGCTCGCAGAGATTTTTATTTTGTGATGTAACCCAGACTTTTATTTTGACAGATCTGAGTACCTGATGGTCTTATATAGGTAGGATTAGAATAGTGTTACATTAACTCTTTCTTCTAACCATAATGAAATAAGCTGGTACCCCAAATAGTCTTTCAGGTTCCTACCATCGTGTTTGTGTCCCCATTGTATGGCAGAAACCCTATTTCCCCCTGATAAGCAGGGCCAATAACCTCTATTAATGACATAATTCTGCTTTTCACAATTTCCAGTTGCATGACAAAGGTCAAATTACTAGATGGTAGTCCAAGCTTCGAATGCAATGAACTCATTGCTATGTTCACTGGAGGAAACATTTCAAATGAGAAAAACAAAAAACAAAAAAAAACAAACTCGAATGACAAGAGTCATAGTGTCAGAAAGCAAACATCAGCTCTCTCCACTTATTTTCCTTAATCACTGACTCTATATTTTCTGGCATTGTGGAAGCATCAAATTCATAGGATGATTTGCGCCAAATGGAATCATAACTGAAGTTTAATGAATCCCATGTACCTCTTTACCTTAAATCAAATTATTTGGTCAGAAGCAATACAATAAGGAATATCATGACAGGATGTAGGGGATTTTATGAATGTACAGCCATGATATGATGAGAAAACAAATGCAAATTTAGAAAATATAAAGTGCAAGCAGTTCCAAGTGTAATCAATCTGCCCTCAGAGGACTGGATGCTCACAGAGGTATAAAACCACAGGGTCTGGCAGAAGGCCTGCTTGAATGTGGTCGGTAGGATAACAATATGGGTGTAATAATTTATAGTTTTAATTTGAACATTTCACCTAAAATGTCATATGTTGTGCTTGGGTATAATATTGTTATGTTATGGAATTACATGCTTATGATTTTGCAATAAAAGATTTTGTCATAAAAAGGGGGCATTAATTGTGCCGGACCATAAAGCCCCAGGTTAATCACTGCTTTGCTGCAATTTGAACTCTCAGTGGGAACAGCCAGGTTAGCCTTGGTGAGAAGTAACCATTCCTGAGTGCTAGCTCGGACTCCACCCCGATCCTGTCAATATGATCACTTTCTTTATGGATTCATTGAGCGAGTGTTAGGATGGCAGTGGTAAACGGCTAACTGTGAACTAGAGTGCGCATCCTATCCAACTGGTATTTAAGGACTTCCTTTATAAAAGATGTTCAGGAGAACATTTGGGGACTTAGTTCATAAGATTCATTGGTATTTCCCTTCCAGAATGTCTCATGACAACTTCTCCAATTATATTCCTTCCAGTTTTCCAAACATGTGGCCAATTAGCTATTTCCCATTAATTTATGTAAATCTCTACCTCATGCCATAATTCCTTCCAAGCCATGTGTAGTAGGTTGACACTGGTTTCATAGAGAACAATCGCACAATGTTAGGCTGGTTATTTCCAGGGAAAGAGGGTTGTCAGGCAACCAGCCACAGGAGTGGAGGAGTTGTGCTGGGCATTTGCTAAGCCTTTTTTCTTTCAGAAACCAAATCTCCTTTCTAATATCACCCCAAAAATTTCTTGGAGAAACTATTTCCAGTTGATTTACCTTAAATAAACTTTTTAAAAATAAATTTTAAAGTGAAAAAGAAAGATACGATAGTAGCTTTGCAATTTCCTCTCTTCTCATCTAGCTTGCTGTATAGTAGCAGAGTACATGTGAATTGGATGGAGAAGCTCAAACTGACAATAAAGACTATATTGCACCAAGCATTTCAAGTACACTGAGAAGCTCCAGTGTACAGTAATTAGCAGTTGGATGACATCAACTTTACAAAAATAACTTTAAATCAGACAAAATCAGTAGACTGGAACTCTAAAACATGAGAAATTCAAACAACCAAATCCCAAAATAACTGCCTTTTCAATGGTATAATGTTGATTCTTAACTATTTTTGTTCACTACTTTACATATATAATATTTTATTCTTTATCATTTTCATTGGTTTCTCCAAGATTTGGGGATAGAAAGTATTGGAAATTGCATAGTTCTCATTTTCTTATATTTCCAGATATTTATGCACACATTTTATTCTTCTTTGACTTCCAAATGAATTCTATTTTAAATTGGGGTTTTTTTCATTTTTATTTTTTATTTTAGATTGAGGGTAAAGGAGGGATAAAGAAAGGGAGAGAAACATCAATGTCAGAGAGAAACATCAATTGGCTGCTTTCCTCACATGACCTAACTGGGGACCAAACCTGCAACCCAGGCATGTGCCCTGATCGGGAACTGAACTGGTGACCTTTGGTTTATGGGACAATGCCCAACCAACTGAGCCACACCAGCTGGGTTATATTTTTTATTGTTTTAAGAACACTATTATGCTACCATGAATTTGCACGATAACGTTAGTGAGTGAACCTTGGGTTGTAGTTCCAAGAGTACGCCTGAGAAAAAAATTTATTTAAGGAAGCTTGTGTTAAACCTCTACAAAATATGAACTGCATTATAAATCATGATCACCAGTGGAATTGTATTACTAGTCCTGCATAAAAGACGCCACATTTATTACTGCTACTGTGCATTCAAGTCCTCATCTAGGAATAGAGTTGAAATTCCCAAAATGTAAGTAGGTTAATCTTTCAGTCTAGTGAGCAGATTTTTGTAGCCATAATTTTTATATTTATTCTCATCTCTTATAATTATGAATTATTAATTTTCTTAGCACATTAATCCATCTGCCTTAAAGTTACTTTTACATTCTAAAAATCTTTTCAATGACTGTCTTTATTACAGATTGCTGAAACTGCAACTGCTAGAAAGAAATTACATTTTTACCACTTTTCTTTTGAATATTTGACCTGTTTCTAGGAAGCTGAACAATTTTCACACTCTCAATGATTCATATCTGTACTTTAATTCTGAAATAGCTATGTGCAATCAAAATGGGGAAAATTTTTATCTATGAAAGGATGACATTTCACCCTGAAAATATTTCAGCACCCATGAACATCTGATTTAGTGCATGAAAGCTGATAATTAAAGAATTTTAAGTAGGCTCAAATAATTAAATGGTTAGACTTCAGTTTTTTTCATCAACATTTAACTTTCATATCTATAAAAGTAAGAAGCTCACAATTTAAAAAAAAACAAAGATATACTAAACTTAAAATTAAAACTGCTATCTTCTGTCCCCACCACAAATTATCCTTGTGAACAACTAATTCTCAGTCATAAGAAACAACCATTTCTATCTCTTTTAGCTTTTTTGTAGGACATTTACATCTGTATTTCAAAATAACTAATACACTGCTATTAATAATTTTATTTTTACACAGAAGAGGAAGATTGGCTCCCTTATGTGCCATTCTCCTCACAGGAGCACACACACATGCACATGCTCCCCTCATCCTCAGCATTTGGATATGGTTATATCACCTTTTTGAATTAAATCAGTACTCAATGTTTATATTATTATGACCATGTAAATATTGTTCATAGCTGAGCTGCTAAGTATGCTAGTATATTTTCTTTCTTGTACAAACATTCCCTTCTCTACAGGTATACTTACCTTATATTTTATATGTTTTAAAATATATTAAAATGGATACCAAAGACAAATTTATCACAAGTGCGCCTATTTCCTCCAAATGTATTTATTCAATATTCTAGCAATATTATTTTTTATTAAAATATCTGTACTAAATCCTTCATCTATTTCAAAATGCATTGTTTGACCTACAGAATTTTTTCTAAAATTTGTCTTAATTAATTTTCCTGAAAACCCCCTTAATCTTCTTTAGTAACTTTCTGAGAAAGGGTGTTTGGAGGGTAAAATGTTCAAGGTTTTACATGTCTAAAAATGTCACTATTCTACATTATTGATTGATTTTCAGTGTAGCTGGGCAGCAAATTATCAGCCATAAATCATACTTTCTCATGATTTTGAAAGCATTACTCAGTTGTTTTCTAGTGTAGGTATCGGCAGAAATGCTTTTATAAAGAACCAGATATTAAATTTTTATGGTTTGCAGACTCTATGATCTTTGTTGTAACTACTTAACTCTACTGCTGTAACTCAAAATCAGACAGACATAGTTTGTAAATAAATGGGTGCGGCAGTGTTCCAGTAAAACTTTATTCATAAAAACAAGCCACAGTTTGCCATTCCTCATTCTAGACATCAGAGTTCCTTAATACCATTATGATTTCTAATTCATTTATATATGACATTTTTTTCTTTTTAGAATCTTGTGTTCTTCATTTTGGTCTTACCATTTGAAATATCCAGATGACATTCTCTATTGGGCACTTTAGATCTGTTGCTGAAAACTTGGTGGGTTTCAAACTGGAGAATCTGAGAAAGGTTATATATATTTATAATTTTCTCCCTTCTCTTTTCTTTGCCCTCTCCTTCTTAAACTCACATTAATTTAATGTCAGGTCTACTGGATTTATCATTTCTTATTGCCTTTACTAGTTTTATTGTACTTTTTGAAGGATATTTTAAAATTTACCTCCCAACTCCTTTGTTCTTTTCATTTATGTTATGATTTTTTACTTTCTAAGAGCTCTTTCATATTATCTGGCTTCTCTTTATTTTATGGCCCCTTGTTAGTTTTGCATGTGTACAATATCTATGAGAATTTTCATTGTCATAGAATGAAAGGAGAATATACACTCATAAGATACATATGTATGTGATTGTATGTATGTGTGGGTATGTTAATCTGTTTGGGTGGTTCTAATAAAATATCATATACTGGGTGGTTTATAGACTACAGACACTTATTTCTCATAGTTCTGGAGCCTGGAAAGTCCAAGATCAAAATGACGGCAGACTTAGTGTCTGGTGAGACCTTTTTTTTGGTTCATAGATGGTTATTTTCTCACTGTGTCCTCACATGGTGGGAGAGCTCTCTGGAGTCTTTTATAAGGGTACTAATCTCATTCACGAGGGCTTTACCTTCATGACCTAATCACCCCAATGTCCACACATGCAAATATCATCACACCTGGGGATTAAATTTTGAGGGGGGCCAGAGTTTGCCACCCCAAAATTGCCTTTTAAGATACTGATTATTTTAAGCTAGTTACTTTTAAAGAAACAAAAGACTTAGAAAGAATCTTTCACCCTCCCCCTTTACCTCCCTAAAGAAATTCATGTATAGAAACCAGCCTCAGGAAGAGAACCTCAGCATATTCACCTTAGCGTGTGGGAATTAAGTTGGTGGATAAGGAGAAATCTAACAAAACCTGTTTGGTGGATTCCTGTCTGTGTCCCATTGTTCCTGGGTGGCCCAGAGAGAATCTGTTTACCACAACTTTGCTCTTTCTTATCTACCTGGGAATTGCCTATTTTATCCTTGAAATCCTAGACCCATGTGCCCCTCTCCTTAGTCCAGAATGGCATTTAAACTTCATCTGCCTAATGGGTTGGGGGCCCTCATATTCTTATGGAACCCCTGTATACACATATGTAATAAATTCAGTCATTTTCTCCTGTTAATTTGTCTCATGTTAATTTGCTTTTTATCCTAGAAAGAAGAATCTAGAAAAGGGGGAGGAAATTTATTTTTCCACCCCCACAGTGTATGAGTTTGTGGGAGGAAGATATATGTTTGGTCTATAGCAGTGGGGTGGTGTGTGTGCCTGCTACCTGTATCGTCTGTTTCTTCTGACTTTATTCTCCCCTCTCTGCCTTTTCCTCCTCTTCTCCTCCTTCCTCTCTCCTTTCCCTGCACCTCTCATTATAGAGGCTTCTGTGAAAGTTAGGTGATTTGGGCTGTCCCTTCACATTTCAGAACAAGGCACTAAAATAATGACTGAAAACATATATATATAAACACACACACACACACACACACACGTATATATGTTTAATTTTGACAAATGCTGGGCTTTATGGTAGCATGATCAAATTAAAACCCTGAAATTTTATTGAGGTCTCTAATTCAGCATAAAGTACTTTTTCCTTATGCCAGTTTCCCTAGAAAGCAATTTTCTAACGTCTTGTCTGGGGAAATCACCCAGCTGAGAGCATCCTGGGGACCAAGCAGGGAAAGGATGGGGTAAAGATCCCATAAATCATTATGTAGCTTTTCTCTTAATTCCTGTGGTTCTAGTATGGCTTATCATAGCTACCCAGGTGTGTTCAGCATCTCCCAAATCAGAACTTATCTGATTCAACATCTGTAATAATTTTACTCCCGTCTTCTTCAAATGTTGGAGGCAAGCAAGTAATCATGTGTAATCAGGAAAGTGATCTGGTGGTCTGATACTTTCAAGATTTTCAACTGACCTTCTTTCTTTACAGCCTAGTCCTACATCCTATATCCTGAGGTCCCTGACACCACCAACTCTTTTGCCTTTCGGGCACCCATAGCCCAGATTGTCTTGGCTCTTCTTGACTCTCCCAGCAGCAGGCTCAGATTTGAGATTTCCATAGTTCGTAAGTCAATCATCACTCATATACGTTAGCTTTCCAACATTTAAAAAAAATGGTTTATGTTTTTAGTCTATTATAGTCTTCTCTTTTATTATTTACTTTTTTCTTGTGGGTTATTAAAATATTTTCAATTCCTTTGGTGTCATTTTAGTAGTATTTCAGAAAAAATCAAACATAATGTCTTTACCCTTACATGGTTCATCTAGTTGTATCACTAATTTTAGGAAACTCATACCCACGCCAGCTACATAAAAAATCTATAGGGAGCTCTCTGGAGCTGAGGTGGCTCTACCGAGTTGTCCCGAGTTAGGATGAGGGTTTAGCTATTAAACACAATCTTCCAGTCCCTGGATGCCTGATGCCTCAAGGAAGAGACATGTCCTTGAGTGAGGCTGCATAGGGCAAGTCCAGGAGACAGTTTAGAACTGAAGCCTGCCAACTTGGATAACGGGGACCTGGGCTGTACAGAATAGTGTCTGATGCATGTAGCTTTTAGCAAACTTGCATTTGAACATTTGGATCAATAAATAAAATAAAAAATTTTAAAACTGATTAACACTGCAAGAACCGACATTTCTTCTGAGACCTGTGGGGCTATCAACTTCTTAATTATATAGACTACGTATAATTTACTTCTTTGTCTGTAGGATATAGCCCCCCCCACTTGGTTCATAGTTACAGTAATACACGCTTAATATTTGTTTAAAAATTAAGTGAAATTAATAAATATTAATAATTAGTTTCTATTCAAAACTTACTGCTAATACTGACATTACTTTTCTCAGAAGCTAAAAAAAATTTTTTTCCTGAAAAAACAAAAACCTTCAGAATGTAGCGGTCAATGCAAAGAGGACTATAAAAATATAGAAAAATTTGACCCATGTGATATGCACTGAACTGGAAAGGCCTCATAATATTATCATTATTACAGGTAAAAGAGAAGATGGCAGAGCTGCTATGCTGTCTCCAACTCCCACAACAATACCAATTTCTTCCTTGACAAAAATCGTTAAGCTGGTATATTTAGAGGAGTAATCTAATGACTAAGAATGTTACAGGAACAATTTCATGTCAATAAGCAGATTACCTTTTCATCTTCAATAAAAGCTAGGAATGGAAAGAGCTGAGATTAATGATCCTGAAAAAAAGTGGTGTTTGGAATTCAGGAACAAACATTGGACAACAGATGCCTGCTTTCAACTATCTGTTATCAATTGGCCAGTTTTCCATCTCTGGATGATGGAGCATCACAGATCCCTCTGGGTACGTCCAGCCCATTTACCTACACCATTTGCCTCAGACTCAAGGGTCCTATGAGAAACTAGCAAATACATAGAAGACAATGAATCCCTTTCAACACATATTGTTCAGAGCCATAATTTTCCTCAGAAAATTATATATTGTTGATAGGTTAGAGAGAGTGCTGCTTCCCAATTTTGTACAAGATGCCTAATGTTATGCTACATCAGTCAAATAACATTATATTGAGTTACAGAGTAGGTCAGCACAAGTGGTCGTGTTCAAAGCAGTCTCTGACTTCCTGCCAAGCCATTTGGCACCACTCAAGTTGTCATCAATTTGAATTACTTGTAGATCATTTCAGGAGATATTAAGATAATCATTGGCTGTTCTCATAAAGGTAGAAAGCCAGCGAAGCACTCACCAAACTTCTGTATCCATCTGTAAATCGAGGGACAGACACTTTATATCTTAACATTATATAAATAATGTTACATTAATATATGTACCATTTTAGTTTACATTATATTATCCTATCCTTAAATTATATATTTGGTTCATTTACCCAGTTGATATTAGAATGCATACAGTTGTGTTGTATCTGAGATAATTTCTCTCAGTCCTTTGCTGAACTGTTTCACTAAGGAGGGATTAGAAGATATATGGCACCTGTCATGTTACATTCAAGAAACAATTGAAAATTAGCTTCAAATATTACCTTTTTAAAAGGAAATATGTAAACAACAACTGATATTACAGAAATACTCCCCATTTATAGTGAGTTACATTCCAAAATTTCATTCAAAGGCTTGTTGTCTAAAATGACATTTCCATAGAAACATACAATATAGGGGGCATAAACAGCAATGAAAGGAGACTTGACTTGGGGTAGTAAACATACAGTGCAATATACAGATGATATAGAATTGTACACCTGAAACCTGTATAATTTTATTAAATAGTGTTGCCTCAATAAATTCAATTAAAAAAATGAACACAATTATGGACCCCACATTCTGGTTATAGTTCAATACTGTATTAATAATAATGTGTATGTCCCTGGCTGCTGTGGCTCAGTGGATTGAGTGCCAGCCTGCAAACCAAAGGGTCATCGGTTCGATTCCTAGTCAGTGCACATGCCTGGGTTGCAGGCCAGGTCCCCAGTAGTGGGCATGGAAGAAACAACCACACATTGATGTCTCTGCAACTCTTTCTCCTTCCCTTCTCCTCTCTCTAAAAATAAATAAAATTTTTAAAAATAATAATAATAATGTGTTATGCAAAATATTGATACTGTGAAGAAAACCATTTTATCCTAGAGGAAGCCCTAAGACATCTCCTGGAATAATGTTCTAGCAAAACAAATACACTCAATCTCTGTACCTTCTTCACTGAATTTTCAAGGTGCCATCAGTAGGAGAGGGAGTAAAGAATCTCACTTATCCCCAGAAAATCAAGCTAACATGAAAAAGAATGAAGATTAGCTCCAGGTAAAAGTGAGTCATAACTCTAACTTAGTGTCTTTTACATGAGTAACGGAAATGTTATACAACTAGTTAATTCTTCTCTTAGTTTCAACACTTATTCCACAGCCTCCCTCTTTATCTCTTTGAACTTTATTTTCCCGTATCTTTTCTTCTGATGTGTATTCCGGTTTATCAAGGAGAGGTTGTGTGGTAGTTAAAAGCCCAGCCTAGAGTCAGACTATTTGGGCTCAGAATATGACATCATGTTGGAAGGCAGTGTTCTGTGGGTTTCTCACATTTCTGTACATCTTTCTTGCATAGACACTGACAGTCTTTATTCTGGATTTTTTTTCAAAGTTGTTTGTATATGATGTTGAACAACCTTGGACAGCAGAGATACAGTCCAAGTGTCTCTGGGACAGAGCATATTTATTTGTGTTTCAGTATAACAAAGAAAATTTATCCATCCAGGGCAAATGCTGGACAAGTTGGCATGCAGCCCATTACAAAGGTTAGATTTTCTAAACTTGAAGTTCCTCAGCCGTGTTGCAAACCCACAATATCAACCTGGGTCTACCTCCATATTACCATCCAGGGACTTGAGGTGCAAGGGTAACCAACGGCAACATAAAACACATGCTGCCTCCTGTGTCCTTTGTCTTTGATCCAGGAATCTCATGTCCTCTACCAACGTACGTGACACTATGAGAGGCTAACATGTTAGCTTACAAGTAGGGTAAAGTCTCACACCAGACACTGCTACTCAATAGGCATGTGACCTTGAAAATGAACCTTCAGTGTGTACATCTAAAAAAACAAGTTTAACAATAGTCTTTACCTCACATGATTGTTAGATGTTTAAATAAAATAATACACAAGAAATATTTAGCATAGTTCCCAGCACTATAAATGCTAAAATGTTAACTATTATTGATTATGATTTTTTGTTTTTTCTAACATTTTCGGCTTTTGCAAAAGTTTTTGGACCTCTTATATGCATGATTCATCTTTTGGAAGTACATATTCATCTTTTCTTGTTGTTTTTTTTTCCTTAACCATGAGAGTATTCGTACGAAAGTGAAAGGCAAAATCATTCAATAAAATACAACGGAACCTGGGAATTGTGTATGTGAGCACCATCCCGAGACTGGCAGCGGCAAGCAAAGGAGCTCACTGCTTCTGTTGTTACAGCTCAGTGCTGTGGCTTTGGGTCTAGATATTTATTACAGAGAAGTTGCTAATAGCAAGAAATCCCAAACAGATAAAAATCAGAGCAGCTTACCCTGGGGCCCGAGGCACTGATCGTTTCTCTGTATTCTCCCAAGAAACCTTAATATTCATCCAGGCTGGAAACTATACTGTAGGTTGAGCCTTGACTGGAAGCATCTGGGGAGCTTTAAAATATACATAGGGATGCTTGCGCCCACCTCAAAAGTTACAATTTAATTTGTTTAGGTATCAAGATATTAAAAAGTCCCCAGCTGATTTCAATCTACAAACAACATTCTAAGCTAAAAAGAGCAACAAGAAACTGAAGACTTCTTTAAACATTCCAGGGATAAAGGGCAAGCGATGTGATAAAATCATAAAAAAAACAGAAGGGATGGACACACCATTTTTCATACTTCTGTTTTTAATGTCCAAAAATAAGGTGAAGACTCTCAAAATCGTAAGTCCAAATCAACTGCCTTTGCTTTCAAATGTGGTCCAAGTGGTCCAGCACTTCTTTCCCCGCACAAAAATTAAAATGTGGCACATTGTAAAGTAAACACTGTATATTTCTATGTTGATTATTCAAACAACCGCTGTAGCCAAATAAGCTATAGACATCAGTCAGACCGGTAGTATAGACAAGTCTGTAGTTGATCCTCATGATTTTAGAAGGTTATGTTTGTTCTAAGTGCAGGTGTCTTTGTTTTTTACATCAGCATGTTTCACTTACATGTTTGTAAAATGTGATACTATCCAGGGTAGGAAAGTCCAAACAGGATTGGGGCTGAATTAACAAAATAAACACTTTCATCTAAAACACTCAGTTTTAGACCACCCATTGACAAGGATTTTACAGGGATCCTTAAACTTAAACATGAATGTTTAAGTCATAAAATATGGTTTAAAAGCAAATACTGTTTGAAAATTAGGAACCTATGAGAACAATTTAGAAAAAAATGTTATCTAAAAGTTTTATTAGTGAACAACCTTACGATTCTCTCTCCTTAAAATAAAAATTTAAGGATCAAGACAAGTTAATCACTATTTTATTTTATTTCTCATCAGTGGCATTAAAAAAATAGGGCATTGATATTTAAATTTTTTATCTCTTTATGTCAGATACTTTGCTAAAGTCATTTCATTTTCTTGCACACAACAGCTCTATTAGGCGTTGCTATTATTGTGACTCATGGAAGTTAAATTGCCTAGAGTAGTTTAAACACTATGTGGTGAGGGTAGGAGTGGATCTCATTATTCTCATTCTTTCCCATTGCATCATTTAGCATTAACAGTGAATTCAGCACACAATGGTTTCTAATGGGGTTATGAACTGTATTGTGTCCCTTGAGGAGGTAATTAGGGTTAAATAGCAGTGGGACTCATCTGATAGGACCGATGTCCTCATAAGAAGAAACATCAAAGATCTCTTTTTCTCCGTGTTAAGTGAGCAGAGGAAAGGCCATATGAAGAAAGCCAAAGGTGAACATGTACAAACAGAAAGGAGGCCCTCCTCAGTGACCAGCCCTATTGGTACCTTTATCTTTGACTTCTAGCCTCCAGAATTTTGAGAAAGTAAATTTCTGTTATTTAAACAACCTAGTCAGTGATATTTTGTTACATCAGCAAGAACAGACTAATGCAGAGGAAAATGGCTCTCTAATGAATGTATTATCCAGCAATATATGTTTGGAATCATGAACGGATGAATAGTGAGGAAATCCCTGGGCCAGAGTTGGGTATCTCTTCCATCTCCTCAGTATACCAGCCAGTGAACTTGCACATGTCAAAAATTATTTGCTCCCCAGTTCTCTCTGTAAAATGGAGATTCTACTCTCTGCTCACACTATATCCCTCCCAGTTACTTTGACAATGAAAGGACTAATGTTTTATAAATTGTAAAGAACTACGCAAGCATAAGGGAATATCATCAGTAAAATTTCAAGTAGATGAGACAAGTACCCAAAAAATTCCAGTTTCCTTCAAATACACATGGAAAATACTTACAATATGAAGCCATTGAGTAGAATTACACTCAGGAAAGATTTCAAATGGCCTGTCCTAACAAATAAAGTTTAAATTTCTCTCCATAGATAGAATCCAGGAGACCTCTTAGTACTCCTTAATTGAGTGGCTATAGGTGTGCAGGATTACAGCCCTTCATTATACATCAATAGCTCTTACATTCCCTTATCAGTCTTCCTTTCAAGGGATTTCTTTTCTACTTGGAGCAAATTTTAGGGTTTTTTTTTTTTCCCTAAGTCTTGGAAATTAAAAGATCTGCTTGTTATCCCAAGTCAGCTACATCATAGCTATGGATAGCAGTATGCCTTTATGAAAAAAAACAAAAAACCAGAAACACTCGCCCCTTCTGCCATTTAAGGGCACATTAAGGTGGCCAAATGAACCAGAAACCAGACTATCACCAGACACCAAATCTTCCAGCACCTTGACCTTGGGCTTCTCAATCTCCAGAAATATGGGAAATAAATGTTTGTTTTTTAAGCCACCCAGTATACAGTATTTTTGATACAGTAACCCAAAAGGCTAATCAAGCACTTACTTTGAATGGGTCACCATTTTAAAAACACATTATAGTATTTAATCAGCCCAACATTCTATTTTACAGGTGAGAACACTGAGGCCAAGAAAGGTTAAATAACTGCCCAATGTTTCCAACAAGTAATAGGCAAAGTTTGAGTTTGTACCCAGTTTCTGCAACTTCAGAATACATAATATTAAGCACATATAATTGTTCCATAATATGGTGATGCAGTAAGATATATTGACCTTTGAGAAAGACGTTATTGTTTGCACGATTTGGTTTTGTTTTAATTTGGTTGGATTTAGCCTGGACTTCAGCCAACTGTCCCAAAAGAAAATATTTGAAATCAACATCTTGGCTTAAACTGCTTTATATGCTTTACCTCAAAGCAAAGATGTTTCAGTTTGTTTAACTTGTCATCAGAAATTCTATAGATACAATTTCACATAATAAAAAAGTAAAAATATTGACATAAATGATGATTAGCAGTCATAAAGTACTTCTCATCTAAGAGCTTACCAGCATTTAGCCTATTAATTTCCTCAGACTCCTGCAGTTATTCGTGCAGGGGGCTGATGAATGAGCTCCAGAGTGAAGACGGAGATGGGCAGGGGAGGGCTATTCCTCGTGGGAGAAGCCATCCCCCAAATCGCAGTATATCTGTGCACCCAGGTCTTTGCAAAGGCTAGACAGAGTGAAATGGCACACTGGTCTTCCTTCCTGCACTGGGCCCAACTGGACTGAGACTCATGGGGAGGGGACAGCAGTTTAATGCTGCTCTCCCCCAGCAGACAGGGGGAGAGATCCAGCACTCAGGAGGGCAGTAATCATTTCAACATGTGTGTACACAGGAAGAATACACACCATTGAAACCAAAAGTGTTACTGTAAGGCAGGAATGAAAACATTGTAAGTAAATAGGGAAACAGCTTTAAAAATTGCTAAAGAAGAAACCATTTTAATATGAAGAGGGTTATTTGGTTGGAGACCAAATCAGCATGTATTGGTTTTACTTGTGCATAGACAATGCCTGGCTTTGCTAGACTATGCTGTAACCATTAAAAGGTTGGGGGTGGGGGGTGGGGAAGGTACTGAAAATCAGGAACAAATCAAAGAAAATAATCTGGAGATGAGCAAACATTATTAAGTATGCCTCGATAGCAATGCGGTAAGCATGTTGATAAAATCTAAGCCAAGTCAGGAATGAATCTGAGAGACTTTGTTTTCCCAGTGTTAGCATAGATAGCAACATACCTGTAGTCCAAGAATAAAAAGAGTAGAACATTTTTGCACCACCATCTGTGTGGGCCTAAGTCAGATATCTGGGTCTTTAAATTAGGGAGGGGGAATAAAATAAGTAGCAACCAAAAGTAAAAGATCGCAATGAACTTATTCAAGAGTCATCGGCAATCACTTATCTAACATCCATGTTTCGGACTGTGGATATTAACAGGTTGGGTTGTAATGCATATCCAAGACGAAAGCTCACCAGTTATGGATGTTCCAGCTCTTTCAGATGTGTTGTGTTCATACATAAAAGCACCTAATGAGACTGTCCGTCTTAATCTGGGCTCCAAAGCTTAAGAACAGCCACCCAGACTGACTGCACTAGGTCCTGCTACTGTCAAGGTGTATTTCAGAGAACATCTGCTACCACTGGCATTTTGGTATTTCTAGGGCTTCTGAGGGAATCTAGAATAATTCCTTTTCATCAGAAATGAAATCAGGCCAGCATATTATAAAGCAAGTGCACTATGTTTGGGTATTTTAAGCAAATAGGTTACCTACAATCTCTTTCAAAGGATTTCAAATCAGAGTTTAGTCTACTAATCAGTACAAAATTGGCAATGGGAAGACTTCATTGAATAAATAGCAGTGGTTAATATTCTATGTCAACTTGCTACTGGCATTTGTATATGACAAGTAAGTGGAGTTTTAGAAATTCAGGGTTGAGGATAAGTGAGCCTCTTGGTTTAAGGGACAGAAATCACACCAACCAAATTCCCCAGAGATTGCCTCCAGCTGCCACAGGCACCCAAAACTTATCAGAAAGAAAGTTTAGCTGGTCTTAGTCCCATCTAGATTCCAAGATTGAAGCCAAAGAACAGAAGTAAACTAACTATAAAGTGAAAACCCCTATAATCTGATTAACTCATTTTGGAAATGACTGGTTTTGAAAAGGAAACTAAATGTGCTATTTGTGTATGTCATAACAGGATGTTTAGGAGAGAAATTTACTCTAAAATATGTCAACTGCTGCATTTTTCAAGGTTATATGAGTGTTGTTTTGCTTTCTTTTAAAACACTAGTTTCACTACCTGTGTCGCATAACCCCTGCTTAATCAGGAATGCTTTACAGGATGCAGAAATGTTGACATTGAAGCTGTGTTTACCTAAACAGCACTAACATGCTAGGAGAAAACGTAGTATTAGAAGAAGGCAGAGCGTTAACAGTGGGCAACGAGAGCACGTTAGGGAGCACAGGCAGAGGCGGGCTGGGGGTGGCAGAGGTGGGTTGGGGGTGACGGATGCGGGCCGAGTACACAGCAGATCGGAGACCTGTATCCAGTGTTATCCTATGTTCACAGTATAGAGATTCTTTAAAATTTGGGATTTGGGAGTTATATATACAAATATCAGTGATTTAATTTACAATAAAAATTAAGTAAAATATATTATTTTTTTTATTTTTCAAAAATAAACAATATTACATCTTGAAATGTAAACTTTAACTTCTGCTAACGTTCTCTACTAAACGTTTGTAGGGTATCATTTTACTTTTATATATTATTTCTTTTGCTGTAATATTTTCTGTTACTCAGTCCATTGGTCCCCATTCCTAACTCAATGTTTGGATAATTAATATTAATAGCCTGAAATTACTTTCCTTATACCTTCTGTTATAGATGTTGTTTACAAAACATAAAACAGCAATATATAGAAATGCAAAGAAAAATGATTGAAAAAAACTGTTAAAATAATACATTTTTAAAATGAATAAAATTTTTCAATTAAAAAATTCTTTATCATTTTTTTCTATTTTAAAAGAAATCATAAATTTCAATTAGAAAAAGAAAAGTGAAACTTCCACAATGACATGTTCTAAGATAATCACACTAATATTTTAGAAAATTTCTTTCTTGAATTATTTCTCTTGAAAGATGTAGGTATTTTATAAAGTTGTACATATACAGGTATATACAGGGGTGGGCAAGAGTAGGTTTACAGTTATTCATATGGAAAACAATACAGTAATTAATAAATAATAAAATAAGAATAAACTCTGAGGTACTCACAACCGTTAGCCTACTTTTGCTCCACCCTTTATATACATACACAATTTTAAAGCCTTATTACACTTACCAGTAGCTTTCGATAAAATTAAGAATGAGTTTTAAAGATACCTGTAAATATTTACCTGATACTGCACTGAATGGATGTGTCATGGATGTGGAGGATATTGGTACACTCAGTGTTCATGTGCTTCTCTTCATTTCCAGGTGCCTCGCAATCAGATTAGCTATATTTTAGTCGGGGGAAAAAAAAATAAGAGTAACGTATACCACTCGTAAGCCAAGCCCCAAAATCTTGCAAGACCTTCCCTTTGTTCTCCCTTCCTTCTTCTCTCACCTGGATGCAGAAGATCAAGCTGAGACTCAGGAATCCTGAGAATCCGGAAGATGGAAAGACTCTGCACTGTGAAATCATTACATAAAAGGCCATTTACCAAATACCTGATGGGACTAGGACATGAGCAAGAATCAGAACTTAATTTTTATGTGCCCTGACCAGTCATAGATTACATTAAAATTGTAACTTCTACTTACTTATGTATAAATGCTTACTGAGGAAATAAATAAGGAGTTCTTTATCTCAGGATGAGGTGGACTGGTCATGGGGAAGTTGCTCAATAGCTCTCATTGCACAAGACAGGTCAAATTTCCTTCCTTTTGTACTAAACTAACTGCAATCCTGCAACTTTGACTAAGGTCAACAAGATGTCCAATGTCACAAATTTTCATGGTTTTCTCACCCTCACATTCATTATACTGGAATGTTAACCTGAAAAAGGTAAGAATGAGGCACCTAGTTATTAGCCCACCCTGTCAATGACGAGGATGCTCCCTGACCAGGCCTACAAAACCCTTTCCAAGGTTTGTGGCTCCCTCCCTCTGCACTGAAAACCACCAGGGAACACTTCACTATCTACCCCGGCACTCACAGGAAGGCATTTGCTTCAAGGTCCTGACACTTCCAGAGTGCTGTGTCTCAGCATACCCTCATTTAGTCACCTGCAACATTTCTATTTTCCTTCTCAGTGTTTGAGACACCCACCTCTTGGGTAGAACTGTTCTCCGCTGAGAACTCAAAGTATCATCAGAGTATTCTTGTGCTTTGGGCCAACCCTAGTATGCCGAAAACATCTATTTTCCTTTCCTTTTTTACTGCATTTTTCCATTATCATTTATCCCCCTTGCACCTCCTCCCCACCTCAGTCACCACACTGTTGTCCATGTCCATGAGTCCTTTTTCATTTTTGCTCAATCCCTCTAAACCCTTACCCCGCCAGCATAGCTGTCAACTTGCTCTCTATCTATGAGTCTGTCTCTGCTTTGCTTGTTAGTTCAGTTTGTTCATTACATTCCACATATGAATAAAATCACATGATATTTGTTTTTCTCTGACTGGCTTATTTCACTTAGCATAATGTTCTCCAGGTCCAATCATACTGTCTCAAAGGGTAAAATTTTCTTCTTTTCTATGGCCGAGTAGTATTCCATTAAGTAAATGTCCCATAGTTGTTTTATCCACTCATCTACTGATGGACACTTGGGCTGCTTCCATATCTTGGCAATCGTCAATAACACTGCAATGAACATAGGGGTGCTTATGTTCTTTCAAATGGTGTTTTGGGTTTCTCCAGATATATTCCCAAATGTGGGATCACTGGGTCAAAAGACAGGTCCATGTATAATTTTCTGAGGTACTTCCATGCTGTTTTCCTGAGTGGTTGCACCTGTCTGCATTCCCACCAACAGGACAAAGGGTCCCCATTTCCCCACATGCTCATCAGCATTTGTTGTTTGCTGACTATTGAAAACAGCCATCCAGATCAGAATAAGGTGCTATCTCATTGTTTTAATTTGCATTTCTCTGATGATTAGTGACACTGAGCCTATTTTCCTATGTCTCTTGGCCATCTGTATGTCTTCTTTGGAGAAATGTCTATTTAGGTCCTATTCTTTCACAGAACTCTGTTCATTCTCCTTTAGGGAAAGGAGAGTGCCAGTCTTATGAAGAAGCCCAATTTAAACCCTCTCATTTTTTTTAGAAAGAACATACAGCACAGAAAATAATACAAGGTGCCAATTAATGTCTCATAACTTACTACAAGCTTAACATTTGCTTAAATCGGAGAATCTAATTTGGGGTAAACCAACCCAGTTCTCTTCAGCACTGATTGTCCTTAGCACTGAGTCACTACATTTTTTTAAACTCACCCCCACCACCACCTCTACATCTTCTCTTTTATAAATTAGGAATTTGGCCAAATAGAGTGTATATGGCTATCCTAGCTCCCAAGTTTTTTCTGAAAATGAGGAGGCCAGAATCCCTCTGAAAAATATCACTTAGGAAATGGTCTCACTTGTTTGAGGCAATATGAGTCCAGTAAAATCTCCCCTCCTGGCAGCGTTATAAGGGTTCACTCAAAACACTGCCTCAGCAAGAAAGTTGCAATCACAAAACCATTATCAATGAATTACAAGACAAATTTTTAAAAACAGAACATTTGGTTTCCTAGGCAAGGTAGAAATGAATAAGAGACACTGGTAGGATTGATTGACAGGTTGTGTGAAGACAAAATCTAGTGAGTCAGTAATTATTAAAGATTTGTTGAAGTGAACACAGCTAGTAGTGTTAAAGTTTGTAAAATTCCATGAGTCTTACTGCCCAGACAACTCAATAAACCTGTTCACTACTGCTTGGTGTCAAGTACTTCAAACTTTGTCTCATTAAATCTATAACATAACCTTGTAATATAATGTTTACCATCATATATATATATATATATATATATATATATATGCTAAACATCAATTTATTTTATTTTATTTTTTTGTAGAAAGGACCATGTACCTGGTAAGTAACAGAACTGAGTTTGCTCCAGGGGGACTTCTGGCTGCAAGTCCAGCTCTCTTTCCTGCATACCTCACTAAATAGCCAATAAAAATGCCAGGCAGTTATAGAACTCTAGAATTACCAGCCACAAAGAAGTCACAGCAACAGTAATCCAGATCACGCCATCTTTTGACCCTTTTCTGATCAGGTTGAACTTCGTCCACCTGAAAATAAGCTAAACTATCTTTAGATGAGATGCTTTGGAAAATATCTGCTTATTCCTGGACTCAGATTGTGAATTTTTTTTCCTACCAGGCTTCTGCTGGGCATCATCAGATCAGAAGGGCACCACCATTTCTCATCAGGCATTCACTGGACACATCCATCCCTGGCCACAGCTGGGACAGTCCTTAATTACAAAGACCTGTTTAATAGCACATCAGCAACAAGCTTCAGTAGAGAACAAGGACTCTGCCAGTGATCAGAGGGCTCACTAAAATAGTATAACCTAACCTACAAATTCAATCGTATCACGTTCCCACTCAGAATCCTTCAATAGTCTCCTGCTGCTCACAGAATAACACTTCAACTTCTCAGCATGGCCTACTGTTATCGGAGTAGTCCTCTAGCTACCATGGCTAATTCCTATATTTGTCAGTCAGGATGCCACCATGGTCTCCTGCCTCTGGGTTCCCAGGTTCCCTTCCTTCCACGATTCCCCAAAATTTGAGTTCCTATTTATCTTTTAGGTTGTGACTCAAGTGTATTGCCTCCCTGTCTGAGTGCATACTACCAGGCAAAGCAGCTCACAACCACCCTCCAATGACCCATCACAGCACTTTTTACCACTTTGTGTCCTCATTGCTGGCCTGGTCATAAGACTGTAAGCTCCGAGAGAGCACAATCCATGTTTAATCTTCTCACTTGCTAGTTGAGTGACTTTGGGAAAATTGCTAAACCACTTTGTCATTCAGTTTCCCTGTAGGAAGATGACTACTTATGACTTATATTTGCTGTTCTCTTTGAAAAAGGAAGGGATAATGTCCAGCCTGGTGACTCTGAGTGTAAAGAGTCTGTACATGAAATTCACAGCAGAGAAAAAAACATTCCTAAGTCAGGATTCAAAACTAAAGTGAATCAGCAGACCCCTGGTACAGATGGTGGCATAGGCCAGCATGGCTCAACTCTGGACAAACACACCAAAATTACAATTAAAATATAGAACAACCATCACTCACTATCATCAGAAATTGAGTGGAATGGAAGTCTGACAACTACAGAATTAAAGAAACCACACCCATTCAGTCTAGTACAAGGGACACAGATGTGGAACAGGCTGGTCCCACCCCCACATGTGGTGGATAAATATTCAGGAGGGATATCTCAGGAGTGAGGAGTCCCAGCCCCACACCAGACCCCCAAGGCTACCATTCCAGTGCCAGGAAGATAAGTCTCCACAACTTCTGGCTGCAGAAACCAGTGGGGATTGAGTCAGTAGAAGAAACTCCTGGAACCCCGAGCAGTTCCTCTTAAAGAATCCACATACAGACTTACACGGACTCACTCCCTCTGAGCTCCAGCACTTGTGTAGCAGCTTGAAAGGTACCAGTGGCATAATGGGAGGAGCTGAGGTGTCTGACATCAAGGCAGGCAGAGGCCATTGTACTTTTTCTAAACCCTCCCCCAACAGACCCTATAAGCTAGTGTCATACCTGAGACTCCATCAACCTGGCTAACACTGTTTGACCCGCCTTGGAGATCCCCAGAGACTCTGCCCCACTCATCTTACTGTCTTAACCAAGCTGCTTTTCCATATGAATGGCTGGTCTTGGCTCATGCTTCACAACTTCCTAAATCCTCTCAAACAAGCAACAGCTGGCTTCAGTGAACCCCAGGCCTGGCATAGCAGCAGCCAGCTTAGATTCATAGTTTGGATTTGCCTGGGTATCTCCAAGCC